>JAZGTJ010020504.1:0-10359 GCA_036877575.1 Botia almorhae
ACTTATAAACCACATAAATCACTGTTATCATTAATGAAGGAGGAATGAAACAGCCCTCTGACCTTCCCACTGGGCAGGCCGAGCTCCTTCAGTGCCTGGAAAATTCCTTTCTCTGTTTTACCAGAACCGAACGTCCTGGTAATGCTGAAGAAGAGAAGAACATCCAGAATAAAGCTCCTAACGTACCAACAGAAGATACACTCAAGTGTGTCCATCACTCACCCTCGGACGGGAATCTTTCCATTGACGTTTGTCAGGAAGGACAGTTTCATCCAGCTAGACAGAGACATGAATCAGGTTCACCAGATAACAACCTAACCCTTCATATTCATCTACTACAGAACAGTCAATGATTTCATCTGATAATCTTGACTTGCCTGGAAGAACAGAGCTATACTCATAGCTTAAATTATCTTTACTATAACAAAAGGGTAAACAAATCAACTCTAGTCCTCCTCTGTGCTGTCAGTTTAAAGTTACTCATTTTAATGAAGGCATTACAGGTGTACAGCATACGTTTCTCCCCTAAAGATCGGTGTCGTTTTCTCTGGAGGGTTTGTGTTTGTCATCTTTAATAGACAGACTCACTGTTTCTTCAGGCAGGTCATTGGACAAACATTATTGGCCTTGAAGTTGTGAATCACCGATTTCAAACCTTCCATCCATTTCTGTAAAACAAAGAAAACAACAGCAACAAAACAACAAAGATGGCATGATCAATGTAAGTGTCAGATTTATTGTCAATATTTCTCATTTAAGCTTTACAGACAAAACCGCTGAATGATGAACAAATAATGTAACATAATAAGATGATTTGTCAGACAGTCATTTACTTTTAATGAAACACATTCATTACTTTATTAATGAAACAAAATAAGTAATTCATACAAGTCTCACAAACACACCATAAGCTCTCTCTGCAGCAGCCGAACAGGCTTTAGAATTCTTCAAGAGCTATCCTGAATACAACTGCATTAACAATCAATCAATCAATCATGACTGTACTGTATGTGGTTTGACTGTACTGTAAGGCTATCCCAGAATGCATTGCAACACGCTCAGTAAATGTTAATGTGTACAAAATTAAAATGCACTTGTTAAATTTCACTGCTGAAATCAATTCTGGTAAGTGATCTGTCTCAGTTTCAGATGGCAATTATAAGAACATAAGCACAAGAGTATCTGGAGCTATGAAGCAGTCTGCCATCTGTGGCTCTGATACAAACCATGTGAGTTTCTTCGCTGTCCACTGCTATACAGGCAGCAACCTTTTGTGTGTGTGTGTGTGTGNAAGCGCATGAAAGAAAGTGTATGTGTGTAAGTGTGTGACAGTATGCGTGTATGTGTAAGTGTGTGGAATTGAGTGTGTGTGAGTGTGAAGGCGTAAGAGTAAGTGTGTGTGTGAGACAGTATGTGGGTGTGTATGAGTGTGAGAGCGTGTGTGTTGGGGGGGCGTGTGTTACTGTATCTTACCCACTACAGTGTTACACGTTCACCCTCAAGCACGTCAAACAGAGGTTGCCACTGTGACTGTTACCTTGGCTGTATCCGGGTTGTCTGACACCATGTACATGAAGCTGAGGTTGATCAGGTCCGGTCCACTGCACACACAGATAATACGACTTTCCAGGTCCACGTCTGTCTTTCCTGCAGCCTCCAGAGAGGCCAGAACCTTTGAGTCCTACAGAACATCCCATATAAAACACCACAGATGATGTTACACTGAAGAAACAATGAATTCCTGAACAGATGATCATTGTATCAGTTCAGATTATTCTAATGATATTGATTACTGACTGATATTTACATCACGTAATCAATCATATTTAAACACTCACTAAAGCTATCAATTTCTAACACTCTGGATCAACTGTTTGTACACTTAACTCAAAGTTCTCATGAAAAATCTGCTTAGTCACAAAATCGACAGACATGTCTGTGTCATTAATAAAATTAAGCATAAACCATAAAGTGAAGAAGCTTCCCTTTCAAAAACACACAAAAACAAATGTGTCATACTTAGTTAAAAATTTGTTGTTTCTGCAACAGACTGGATTTTATACAATGAACTTAAAACTGACAAAGTGTTGGAATCCACTGCAGTGTTAAATCATGTACAGATGACAGCTTGTGTTTGAGCAGTTATAGATGTTTCTTATGCCAAACAGAAGGTTGACAGTGTACACACAAAACCTCCCGCTTAGCTAACAAAACAAAAACCCTGAGAAGTTCACTTCCTGACAGAAAACGCCCAAAGACGCCTCAACCTCAACAAATATACAGGTGCATAGTACACACACATGCATATGCACACACACCCAAATGCACACACAGACACATATAAAAATGTTCTTATGCAGTCTGGAACTTTCCTTTGCTAAAACATGACATGTAACACAAACACCACAGTCAGGTGGAGAGGAACAACAGAT
Organism: Botia almorhae; assembly: GCA_036877575.1. NCBI lineage: Eukaryota > Metazoa > Chordata > Actinopteri > Cypriniformes > Botiidae > Botia > Botia almorhae. Next base: position 2,433 of record JAZGTJ010020504.1, read on the forward strand.
GAGAGTCAATATTTGATGCACAGAGAATATGAAATATAATCTTTACTTGTCTATAAAATTTAAGTGCAGCGTTAAAGCAAACAGCAATAAAAATACACAATACAATATTTACACTGGCACACAGGACTTTGACCACTTTTAAAAATAAACATTTAGTTACATATTTACAGTTTTTGCAGCTGTTAATTAAGTTTTATTATTTTTTAGTTTCAGGTTAAATTTTATCATCTACTCTATTACATTAAAAGTCTTTTTATTTAAAAAGTATTTAAAAAGCCTCAATGATGCAAAAGAAATCTACAAATTTTCTATACAAGAAACAGAGTAGCAGTACCTTCTGCACGACAGCCGGACGGACACTGTTGATCAGAGAGCATTCTAGAATCTGACCTTCCTGTGAGAGACAAAGACTGTGAGACACAGAACGAGAAGATCTAATGAAAAACACCAACAGAACCTCAATGCACTGCTCAGTCATTCTATTAGACAGAAGATGTGCCATTAAACTGCATGAGATTGTGATCACGTGACAGATTTTTAATAGCAAAATAACTGCTCACAAACAAATCTTGTGGTTCTGAGTTCCTCTCATTAGCATTTAACACTCATTTATGAGAAAAAGTATACAAAAGTTTAGTGATTTCAGTCGATGTTATGTGACGGGGTAGATACTGTTAAGCTTCACCTATAAATTGAAATGTTGACATGCATAGACTTCAAATAATCACATACAATCATAAAATAAAATATTTAAATAAAACATTTTTATCTTATTGCCGATTTAAAACACCATGACTGTTAATTATACTGATATCTGCCTGAATTGATGCATGTAAAACCAAAATCAAAACAAAACATTGTTCACCTTCCCATCACTCTTCCACGTGAGAAAGAAGCCAAACTCATCAACTTTGAAATTACAGCTGGACTCGAATACAAATGGATCCTGCAAAACACAAAAGACACAGTTCACTTACCCTCTGCTTTTATTTTCAAACCATTCAATGAAATATTTATTTATTAAATACACAGTCACACAAAACAGCTTGCGTGTGTAACCGAAACCAACAGCAGAAATGTACATGTTTAATAAGAATATCAAACACACACACTGATTAGACCCTATGAACACACGGACACAGATCAGACTCTAAGAATTGGTTAATGAACAGATAATCTAATACAGTAAATTAGCTGGTTGCTCCTAAGCCCCCCCCCCACCTAAAATACTCACAGTTGTCATGGTGAAATACATTATGTGCAGTGCCATTTTGACCTGGTCAGTAAAAGACAAACCTGACTGATATCAAATGGTTTGGTTCTGTAGAAGTGGGTCATATTTCAGCTGTTGTCTTACAGCCTAAAATAGATACAGTATTAAGCAAGTCACACCTGACTAAATATAAAACTCCTGTCAGACTCATCGTGAGAAATTTACTTCAGTCAAACTGGCTTCTCATTTTCTCTTAAGCTGCATTTACAACAGTAAGCCAAGCATTAGTAATTCTGTTTAAACAAACCTCAAATCCTCGCCCTGTTGCTATTGTGCTACAATCATGAACAAATCTGTGGTTCATTCATGCATTTTAATTTTTTTGAAACATCTCTCAACATAACAGACTTGCTGTCATCTCAACACACAGAAATCATGATTGTTCAGTTTTTGAACTTTTGGCAGTCTGATTAAGTTACGAATCAAGACAGAGATCATAAAAATGCCTGTTGTTCTCTAAGCTCTAATCTAAAGCTCATTACTTACTGTCTGATAATGACCTTGAACATAATGGACAGAGCCAAGATGGCCACTGGCAGTACAGTTTCACCATCTGGTGCTCTGTATGAACTGGTTGATCTGTAACTGCTCTCTGTCAGACTTCTTATTTACATACTTGTTCCTGTGTGATGCATCTTCCATATTAATCCAGAAAGCTGAATGTTCAGCCAATATAGGAGTTCTTGTTGAGAAATGTGTCATTTTATTTTTTAACAATGAATGAATGAATGTGACTCTTAATATGATTTAATAAATTTAAGTCAAAAATGTAAAACGTTAATAACATCATAACACAGTAACTTTAATAACATTTTTACTTAGGGTTATTAACCTTATTAATGTTGTAAAGTAAAAACAGTAAAAGTAAAACGTTAATAACAGTGACAATGAACAAACCTCATAAACCTCCAATTTCACAACATAACAAATACCCAGCAGTGATGACTAACAACAGCAGAACGATAAAACGAGGTAATGTTGTAGATACGTTTGTATTGTCAGTCGTGGGCTCAGGAAGAGTGATGAGTGTCTGTCTCTGGATGTTTATGCCATGTGCCCTTTTTAGGGCACGCCCCTGTAGAGGCTGTGATTGAGTTACACAGGAAATGCACAAACAGGCGGGAGAGTGCCGCTCATATCAGTTATTACTCCATTGTTCTGGGTTCTTATTGGCAGCTTTTCTTCATTATTTCATGTTGGCATAATTATCGTTTGTCTACAAAATTAATTTCAAATCAAAGTTAATATCATGAGAAACATTTCAATCTAGTGACCCTAAACATTTGGTGGGTAATGTACATACTCAAGAATACACAGCCAGTATCACACACAGTCTGTTGCTGTAATGACATAATCATATGACATCATTGAGCGCTTTACCTCATCAAATCTATCAAACACGGCTCCTTCCTGGAGGAAATCAGGAACATGTTTCTGCCAGTTGAACTCATAGGATTTGGTCATGACTGCTGACTGACCTGAAACAGACAAACATGTCATAAAATGAAGTCTAAATAACCCAGAATAACCAACAAGTATGTTGTGCTAGTACTAGTCAGCTTAACTTGCATTTAGTCAACTCAGTGTTCCTGTAGCTCAGTTGGTAGAGCACTGCGTTAGCAGTGCAAAGGTTGTGGGTTTGATTCCCAGGAGAGCACACGTACTGACAAAATGTATAACTTGAATGTACTTTAAGTCGCTTTGGATAAAAGCGTCTGGCAAATGCATAAATGTAAATGTAACTCTTGTACTTCCATTGAGAATTATGGGAAATGTAGTTTTGCTATACAGTTCAATCATTAAAAGGTTATATGAGCAGCACTTCTGATCTCAGCATCAGTTGTACACAAAATACAGTCAACATTCAACAATTCAATTCAGTTATGACACCAATGATCCTTTACCTGACTCACAGACTCCAGAGCTTCTCTAGTGACTCATGACCAGACATCAGGAAACTCATGCTTTTTATATAATTTGACAAGCAGTTTAGCGCCTCAATCTATTTTAATTGAAGTTAATTCAGTCATTGATCACGTGCCAAAACACGTGTGTTAGCAGCAGTGAGGTTGAGCGATGAGATAATTAAACGTCCCCTGTTGCTCTCAGTTTAAAACAGCAGCTAGGCTAAAACCCAGAGGCCCCTGCTTCATAATCGCAGTCCAATTAATGAGAAACATGCCCCACTACAGAGGACACACGGGGACACGCTCACTTAAACACGCTTTACAGGCGCACTCTTTCCTGAACGTCATCTTACATCGCAATTCCATGACAGCTCATAAAGAGCTAAACAACACTGATTTCTGTCCACAACTGTAAGAAGATACACAAACCAAGAGACCCACAATGGTCACAACAAAGATGACGAAACCAGTCAATCAAAACACATAAACAGTTAACACTTGTGTTTTTAGTTAACAAAATCTGTTTTTATCTAATTGTAGTGAATGTTGAGTAAATGTTTGTTTGATTCTGGTTTAGAATGAAACTGAATTAGCTTGAGCCAATAAAACCCATATTAGATAAAGACATAAACAAAGTATAGCAAAATTACTGGATGTGAAGCCAGTTAAACAGTCATTTTAAAAGATGAGTACCAATCAAAGCTACAGAGCACTGTACTGTACTTTACTGTACAGCTCATGAGATGAAGAACTGACCTGACTTCTGTGGGTGTGTTTGTGTACACGTTTGCCTGCACCTGACTATTGCAAATAAAAGCCACCTATAGCATGTTTGTCAGTGAAATTAAACATTGGTACTAATAGTCTGCTGTAACTAGTTCAGAAAACACACACAGACACAAACACTTAGTGGAACTTTCCATTGACTTCTATAGTTTTATATCAAGCTGATAATATATACAAATAACAAATAACAACATACCACACAACATAATATAACATATTAGCACAGCTGGTCTCTCTCGGTAGACACTCATGTTACAGTGGGATCATCTTCAAATTTTAAAGACTATTAAAAGATTCACTCTTGTCTGATGATTTACAGTCTGACGATGAGACACTAACAACAGTGACCAAGATGACCCCATCTTTGGCCTTCCACACATCTTGCGGCAAAGAGTATTTTTAAAAGCAGCAATTCATGTTGAAGGTTCTGATCAGTTTTAAGTCTGAAATTAAATAAATGTGGAAACAATGAATGTGTTAACACTAACTCATATTTAATGAACAACTTGAAAGATTTTGGGTTCAAGAGCTTTTGATATACATATCTCTAAACTTAACCCAAGCCTAACCAAACACACATGAAATCAGCGTGACAGTCTTCATGTGTAACAGACTGTAGAGTCTGATCTGAACAGAGAACATCTGATCTTCTCACAGCTTCTGCCTGTGACCAAACTTGGTCAAAACTCAGACACATGCATGAGTCCTTCCTCTACTGGAGCAAACGCTACAAAAACATCCCAGGAAACAAAAGCTACACATGTGGAAGAACTACACAAGTGTCTGGACCACTTAAATAATCATCCCAGTGCAACCCTGCCAGCAAAAGCAGCTAAGAGGAGCTACAGGTTTGTCCTGTCATCTTCCGTGACTCCCAGTTTCTGTCTGATCCTGTGTGTGAGAAGAAAGATAGAGAAAGGGAGACAAAGAAACAGACAGAAAGAGAAAAAGAGGCAGAGAAAGAGGGAAGCCTTGTAATATCTCTGCCCAAATATGTAGCTAACAGAAAGTTACAGATTCTGTCCCCCAAACCCCAACAGATAAGGCAAGCGGAGAGAAAGAGTGAATATTTTCCACACACAGAAATAGAAAGCTGCCTTTTACAGGAAGAAAGTGAATCATTCTGAGACCCAGAGTCTGACAAGAGATGCACTTATATGGCACAATTATTTTATGTCGATCTGAAATGAAGCTTTCATAAAGATTATATAAGACTGCCAAGCTCATCAGATTTATCTCAAGGACACATTAGCACAGCTAGTCAAGGTCACTTTAAGCGAACATAAATTGTGCCAGTAAATGTTTGTTTTTCCATGCAGAAGGAGTGTGAGAGCGGCCAGGGACATTAATTTCCTAAACTTCTTCATAAAAGATAAAATGAGATGCACGATCTTTTTGCTATATGTCCATTTATTGATTGTTTTTCTCATTTTGCTTTCATCTTAGAGAAAACCACAAACAGCACACAGATGTTGCTCTGCTTTGACACCACACGTCTCCATGGTAACTCTATTCCCAGGATCGTCTGCCCTTAATAGCCCCTGTTCTGTTCGGAAATACTGAGCGAACGTCTCTAGGTAGCACTTTAGGAGTCGAGGGATTTCACTGTATTTATAGGTCTATTCACAGGTGGAGTTTCCTCCCAGAAGTAAAATCAAACCGTATGTATATCTCCTAGGAGCAGCGATTAATCCTCATTTGCCTCGTTTTAGGGCAAATTCACCTTGTCTGGTACGGAGTTGTGTATACACACACACACACATACATACACAGAAATGGCAGGTGCTACAACATATTTACTGGGTAAACAGATAACCTGACCCTAACACAAACCACACAGCCACTTGCTGAATCTGTAGGCTAGTCAACTTAATATTAGCGAGTTCAGTGTCTTACAAAATCACCTTCAGAAGCGCTTGGAAAAATTTCACACATTCTTAATGCAATTTTTACTAGGTTCCCTAAGCTTATCAAATAAACTACATAACCAACATACACTACGAAAAGTCTGTGTTTGGAATTCCTGTAGCTCCTGTAATTTATAATTCTGTAATTCCTGTTACTGGTCAAGCATGCAACTAGCAACACCAAGATCATGGGTTTGATGAGAACACGCAATCTGATATTCAAAACAACTATGCAGCTTGTGGCCAGTGGGACTGTTCACGACTTATCTTTGACAGAAAACAGACACAGCATTAATAATGATGACTGTGCATCAAAATCTGATAACTAAAGGCCTTTTTAATTGACTTTACCAGCAGATTTCCAGGAACAAATGACACATGTTAGCATACTGATCGTGTGAGCTTTCCTGTAGCTCAGTGGTTAGAGCATGGTGTTAACAACGCCAAGGTCATGGGTTTGATCTCAGGGATTGCACACACGCGGTAACAATGTATAGCATAATGCAATGTAAGTCGCTTTGAATAAAATTGTCTGCCAAATGCATAAATGTAAATGTAAGGAATAGTGTATTTCTTGTTTACTGAAGTGTACAGGGTGGGGGGGTCTTACCTGGACAAATGCTGAAGAGCAGTGCAGGCAAACTGACGATCGCAGTGAAACCTTTCTGAAAAACACAAGACAGAAACATCTTTAAAATGCCATGTTTATGTTCAGAATGGAATCTACTACATACTATATACTGCTAATGCACATCATACTGCTGCTAGTCTATTACATACTCTATACTGCTAATGCACTGCATACTATATACTGCTAATGCACGGCATACTACTGCTAGTCTATTACATACTCTATACTGCTAATGTTCTGGACATTATATTCCTCTGGTCTACTGCATACTGGTAGTATGCTCTATACTGGTAATGTACAGTATATTACAATAATAATGCCAATACAACTAGTAATTAAATGCGTTATGTCAATTAGTAATAGTAGACTTTTAAAACAACAGAATGATATACTGTCATTGATTGATCACAAAAAGTCTTGTTCAGAAAGTGGCAGAAAGAAATAAGAATATTCTGCATTTTGCCTGAAGATTGTAAGAATGTGGTCCAGACGGATGTGTGTGTCTGTGTGCGTCAACATTCAGAAGATCCACAGAATCAGAATACTCTTATTCTGATATTCTAATATTATAATCAGAATACTCTAACAAAATAAAGAGTTGTGAGTGTGTGAGTGATGCAACACACTTTAACTTTCAGAAGTCAAATCAGTCCAAAACATTTACTGACACTAAACTGCCAAAACAACTCACTTGACCAACATCAGGGTCAACAAAAAACATTACAGAAGTGTCAAATCAGTGTAAGGGCTCTTTAAGTTGATTTTAAGATAAAAAAAAATAATAATTTCAGAGATCAAAATAAAACTCATTCTGTCAAATCTGCGGTCTGCTTGATATTCTTTACTCTGCTAAATCAATGTAAATGTAGTTTATTTTTAGACCTAATACGCTGGCATTTCAGGTGACATCAGGTGAGGCGACAAACGATTTGTTTGATTAAAGCAGCTCATAATCTCACAACATGATGAAAAACACAGCACTTCTAGTGATTGATTCAAACTGCATGTGTGTTTGTGTTGAGATCATCTTTGCGTTTTACATTAAATTGACATTTAGTCATTTAGCAGACGCTTTTATCCAAAGGGACTTACAAATGAGGACAAGGAAGCAATTTCAACAACTATAAGAGCAACAATGTATAAGTGCTATAAACAGGTCTCAGGTATTCCAACACAGTGTAAAGGTGCGTTCACACCGGACGCGAATGAAGCGGCAAGCGCGAGTGATTTACATGTTAAGTCAATGCAAAGACGCGAATAGCCATCCTGCGGCGCGGAACGCGCGAATGAGGCGGCGCGAAACGCGCGAATAGCGCGAAACGCGCGGCGCGCATTGAGCGTTTCAAGCGCTCGCCGCGCGAATCGCGCGAAACGCGTGAGTTGAAAAATCTGAACTTTGGCGAAATTCCGCGCCGCGGTAACC
>JAZGTJ010020505.1:0-10359 GCA_036877575.1 Botia almorhae
ATGTCCTGACTTTTCTTTGTACAGTGTGTGTGTGTGTGTTCACTAAATAAATTGTTTGGACAGAGAAACAAAGCCTTGAAACCCAGCACAGAAACCTTTACTTCCAACTAAACTTGTCTCATTGGTAGGAGTTAAGCATTACATCTAACTATTGTCATGTCTGTTTAGGGGAAAGAAGAGTATTAGTTTCTTTTACATAACTAGCCATAAAACATGTTTGGATTCTTATTGTTAGCATACTGTAGTGTATTTCTACCGCTAAGCAGCTCTCCAAAGACAACATGTTGTTGGGAAGCTTTACACCTGTTTAGCACAAAAAAGCCCAAACTCCACAGGGTGCATCAGGGAAAATAAGTCATTCTTTTAAATTTGGCAAACCAAAATCTGGCTGCATCTGGCTGGAGTAACAATGAGTGTTTGCCTTGTGATGAACACTGTCAAACCAGAAATCTGATCCTTGATTCCATTTATGATGTCTCACTGATTCCAGAGGAGCTGTTTTGGAAACAACTTCATGTTCCGCTCATTGTAGCTGGACTGACAAATTGGGGCAGGATCAAACAATGCTGTGTGTGATATTAGCATAAAAGTTCAGTTTGTATGCTGATTCTATTATAGCAGGTAGAAAGGCAAGAAATTAAGAATCTCAACACAGTACGTGTGTGTAGCCTCACGGACTCAAAAATAAATGTAATACAATAATAGCTGAACAAACCAGAAGTATTTTTCATAGTAGAAATAAAGACCTGGAATGGTCATTTGAACTTCCATCTGCTCTGTTTTTTTTATGAAAACCCTCAGGCGATCATGTCCACAGATCAACGTCGGAATTCATGCGTTTTGGTAACCCTGCTTTATTGTTACTGCAAAACTGTCCTCCGTTATCTGTTTGACTCATGTTTGTTTGATTTTTGTTCATGTGTGTCTGCCGATGCCTAAATAAAATTCTAGAGATTGTGTCAAATTTGTTGTGTTGTGTTGTGTAAAGTTTAAATGAAGTTGAGTAAGACTTCTGTTAAAGGTTAGAATTAAATGTTTTTGTCTTGCTTTCAACTACAAAAATAGAAATTACAGTGGAGACATAATACACTGTATTGTACGGCACATTGAACAAACGTACTGTACAAATCATGTTTACAGTTTAAATTATAGAGAGCAATGGGGGAGGGAATCTTCTCTGGCCACCTGCAATTTAACAAAACATCAAACAATCAGTTCAGAGGACAGAGTGTTTGTATTATCTGAAATATCTAAGAATCCCTTAAGAAATTCAGTTTTAAATGGCAGAATGTGGCAGTCTGAAAAAGGTCTTTTATAATTATCATTCATTTTTTATGATGCAATACTGTTCAGAAAGACGGTAGTTACTTACAGATATTAATTGTTTATGTTGTACAACTCCTCATTTGTATATCACTATATAACTTTAAGTAAATGTAAATTTAAATCCTGACTGAAGTATTGAGTCATATATGATGCAGGATTGACAAAAGACAGTCAAGCAATCACAATGACAGCCTTCCTAGCAGACCTTACAGGAAATCAATACATTGTAGTCAAAACAACACAATTTCTTAAATAGGATGCAACACTGCATTTAAATCATTGGGTTGATGCATCACACACAAGCAAATGGCAACTTGAGGATTAATCCACCATCATCAAAACCGTCCTCACATTGATTCAGAAAATACTTCTCTTTCTTTTCTAGAACCACAAAGTGGACCATGAGTATAGATTCCAAAAAGATTATGAAAAAAAAACTGTGTGTTCGCTGGAATAATTAAACTCTCACGTTCATAGCTACCAAAATAAAAGTTTGAATTTTAATTCATTTAGTTTTCATGTTTGATTCTCTCTCGCCCTCTTTCTCTGTCTCGCATAGACTTTCATTTTAATTTCGTTATTCTTCTTTTTGTTATGGGAAGTGCTAAAATTGGTTACCAGGAAACAGTCTTCAGGCTAAATTTAATCCAGACTGGCGTGACAGGATTTTTCAGCAGATGTCATGCAGTCAGTAATGACAAACCAAAGATTACTGTCCCTGAATGAGATGGTGTGGACAGTGTGGCAACACATCCCTCCCTTGCTTGCTTTAAAAATAACTAGCACTTTAACAGGAAAAGACTTATTAGCTAGTACAGTGTGATGTCCAGTCTGTGCCCGTCAGCTAAACAACACAAGGTCCATCAGCGTCTCGCATAACATGCAACACAAAAATGACAGTGGACAACACTGAGCTGGTGAAACACTGCAAAGCAAAGGAGCCAAATTGTGGCCAGCCTACTCGCATTAGCAAGGCAAGACAACACAGTAAGCACCATGGTGACAGGACAGGTCACGCAGATCCAGCAGTTTTCCTGTGGAGTGTGCGGTGGGGGTGGGTGTTTGTCCCACAGCAATGACAGTCCAATGAGATTGAGGCCTACAGGGGGTGACAACAAAACTGCAGCTAGATTCTGCTCATACTAGCTGGATGTGTTTTACAGACGTGCTAAGCAGAACGAGATGGAAAATAAGCAAAGCAGCTTTTACATAATTATATGGCTGTATAATTATAATGATGCATGTTGATTTGATGCAATAAGCAGCTGGTAGTTTATCTGTATAATTTGCAATTGGTTGTGTAGTTATTGTGATGCACGTTCATCAAATGTAATAAGCAGTTAGTAATATATTTGTATAATCTGCAGCTGGTTCTGTGGTTGTATAGTTATTGTGATGCATGTTTGTTTAATGCAGTAAGCAGCTGGTAGTATATTTGTATAATCTGCAGCTGGTTCTGTGGTTGTATAGCTATTGTGATGCATGTTCATTTTATGCCATAAACAGCTGGTGGATTGGATGGTTTTTAGATTAAAAATCACCAGATTTTTGATCTGATCACCAGACTACAAAACAAAAAAAATTGTTTTTTTTTAATTGCACACATGCAAAGTTGTAAAAATGTGCACATGCAGTGACTAAATATCTATGATGACAGAGAAGAGAGAGGACAGATTGTTTTAGACAGATAAAGTAAACTTTACAGTTTTTTATTAATTGACATAAAAATTTGGGGAAATTATGGCAGTAAAAAAATTTAGCAGAAACTGTAATAAATGTGTCTGGCACCATAAGAGAAATGTGATCAAATAATAATTTGAAATCATTAATTGAGGTTATTGATAAGCTGTATTGATCATTATTGATAATTGGTGTGTAAATCCGAGCACAGAGCTTCTGTTGCAATTTACATTTATAACTGGAAGTGAATGTGAAGTGAATGTAAAGTGAAGTGAGTTTGAGGGTGAAGTGTTTTTGTCAGGGCTGTCAAACTGTAAAGTTAAAGCTATAATTCTTCTTCTATAATGGCAGAACTGTGAACTGATGCTTTCAGTTCATTTATCTCCACTGTCCTTTTCTGCTATCACTGATATTCTCCCTCTATCCATCACATTCATTCTCTCTGTCTCCAAATGTCTTGTGTCTTCTTTTTTCTGACTTCTTCATGTGGTCATATGAAGACATCTGATGTACTGCCTCATCCTCCTCATGACTCATCTGTCATTCTGATCCTTTCTTTTGTCCTTTTCTCTTCCTCTTGATCTTATTTTCAAAGTTTTTGAAATGTCTGATACGACATTTACCTCAAGGCTCACACTAAACATAGTTTGATTTTTGATCAGGATTTTACTGTCTGATTTTGATGATCAATTGATTGCCTTTGTGATTAATCTTAGCCTTCAAAAGTTCTGGTGGTGTCCAAAAATGTGTGTGACTGTGGCTTCAGTTGGAATGAATCGGACCTTAAGTACAATACATTGGCTTAAGTATGATGTGTATCATATTGTCTGACATAAAAGGTCACTTTGAGGACTTTTGTGTAGTGTAAAAATTAAAAATTGTATAGTGTTTATTCAGTTACAGGTTAGTCTCGGCCTCAGATGCGACACCCACAGTCTGTTCACAAACTAACTAACAAAACTAGAGTTTCTTCTTAACTGAATGGTTAACTTTACACAATTTCCATGTGTGTACCATGTGTTTTGTAATCCTTAATGGAAACTGCTGTAGTGTTACCTATAAAACACCATCAAGACAGGTGTGTGTTTGTGTGTGTGTAAGAGAATAGACGCATGAACTGTGAACTGTTAGTTTACTTTAACTGTATGTTATTTTATATCTGTCACTTTTTCGTCTGTGCCCTGACTGGAATTCATTCACACCTCTTCTCAATCTTCTTCGATCGGCTCTGCTGTGAACATCCACTGTGTCTACCTCGCTCTGCTGACCACCATTGATGCTTCTTTGGCCTGTGGTTTCCATGGTAACTGTCTAAAGGCCTCCTCTGGTATTAGTGGGAGGAAAAAGGGGAGGGCTAGTATTGTCACGGACAATATATTTGGGGCTGCAGGAAACCAGTAAGACATTTGAACCCAGAGGAGATTCCACTGTTGGTTTGAAAAACGCAAATCCATAGCTGAAGTCTTTCTCAGGTAACAGTGTTCTTTCCTCTAGGTCAGAGTTTCAGGGAAAAGGCTGAGAGAGAGAGAGAGAGAGGATGCTTTCTAATTGGGGGTTCACATTTAACCTGCTGTTCCTGGGAACAAACGCTAGAACGGTTCACTGTTGACTGACGTTAGAACAGCTCCACGTAGTCAAGCAGGGCCCACCACAGAAACACACTGCTCACAGCCTGAGGCTTGTCCTCAAACAGAGCTGTTAGCTTCTAAGGCTACATCAGTAAAAGTTAGCTTTTGTAACCTGTTAAAATGTCACAGGTTTGTTATTTGTGCTCATACTCATAACCGTATATGTTTTACCGCCCCACTAAACATACCAAGCCAGCTGAACCAACAGAATTTCCAAAGTTACAGACATTTTTGAGCAAGGCAAAAGTAAACACAGATAATTGTCTGACAAAATCTCGTACCAAAGCCACCGTCTGTTGAGCTCAGACTTGAATAGATGTCGAGGGTGACCTTCTACTTCAGGCAGGCTGTGATCATTTACTGTGGTTGGCTGCTGATTAAGGGTAGAGAGCAAATCAGCTTCATTCTCCGTGCCGCTCCAGCCAAATATAGAGAAACGCTGGAGACCCCTCAAGTTCCCTTCACTTTTAATTTGCTTTACTCTGGTCTAGTGTTTCTTTGTTTCAGAGCTTTGAAACTAAAAGAACAAAATTCAAAGCCACTCAAAAACGAGGAAGAGGAAACATGGGAATAACTGGCAATGGAAGAATGTTTCTGTGAACAGAGGCGAAGCAAAGCTTAGTGCTGAGCGAAGGAGTCTCAGAGTGTGTGTGTTTGTGTGTATGTATGATCTCTGAGGTAATGCTTTAATTCTGCATCATGTCCCCTGAGAGCTCACTTGCTTTTAATCCTAATCTCACAGCATGACCTTTGACCTATGATAAGCGGAAACCAAAGACGATAATGATGGTGCTTTTCATTACACAGACTTTAGTCATATTGCTTGAGAGAAGAGCAGGCGAAATGTCACAGATTAAATGAGACGTAACCACGGTTCCTGCTCGGATCATTGCACTGGCAATGTTACATTTGACATCTAACAAAAATTCTCAAAGGTAAACAATTATTTACATTTATAAAACACCCACACGGTGAGCAGCAGTACAGCTGAACAAATTTATACAAGTTCTGTCCTGTTGCACAATTTAGCACACAAATGAACACAAAGAGAAAGTCTCCTTTTTCCCCATTGGATTGTAGCTCTTTTTTGATTAATTGTGTGTGTGTGTGTGTGTGCTTATATTGCTATATTATACATTATCAAGTTATTCTCTCTTGTACTTTCGTGCACTGGGGAAAATAGTGGCCGGCAGTAAATGTTTCTGATGTTGACCATCTGTGGCTTTATTTTCCTATGACAACTCTTAATGATTGTGTCCGTGTCACTAATGTGTAACAAATTATTTTGAAAATTGATCCCAGCAGAACTGATGGAGTATGAATAGTGAAGCTCAGAGATTTGTAAACTTTCTACGGTTAAATGTTTAGGGAAAATCCTGAAAAATACACCTTTGTCATTGTTATGTCTGTTCAGCGCTTTGTACTTATTTTCTGTTAGCTAAAACATATCCTTTGATTTAAATAATACGGTCAGTGTCTTTCTTTTCTTACCTCCTTTGTGATAAATAAAATCAATAATCAATAAAAATGCCCACAAATTCCTGAAAATATATCTTGAGTTTTGATTGAGACAAACAGATCAATGAAATTTCCCTCCCACAGCCTCTTCATCACGACTAGATCTGTTAACAAGCTTTGGTAGGTCATTTCTTTCTGTAGCTATCAGTGCACACTGAAGGACAGCTCCAGTTATCAGATAATCAGACAGGACACGCTAACAACTCATACATACATGTCGCAGCGCACAGAATGACACCACTGTACACTGGGGAAATTGGCAGAACATAAATCACCCCTTAAACGTTACAGTATCTTCTGCTATTGGCAGAACTTACGTTTACTGTAAAAGCTTTCTGTAGGTATTATGGAGAAGTAATGCCTTAAGAAATGTGGGCTCTTTTAATTATTACACAAAGGAAATATTAGTCATACGGCAGCAGTTTTGCTTTGTGTAACACAATGTAGAGTTTGTCCATGAAGTTCAATTGAGTTCAATTCATTACTTCTACATTAACTGTCTGGCACACAAAGAATTATAGAGTTCAACTCTAACAGAACATTGTGTACAATACAAATAATGGCAGATGATTGTAAATGTTGTTTTAAAAGGTATTTTTCTTGTTATGCAGCATACACCTTATATACAATAATCTCTCTTTATTCTTTTGAGTATTACAGAGATTTCGTTAATGCATTGTGAAAGTAAATCCCCTCCACGGGCATCGATACATGTCGTTACATCTCAAGATGGTCAGTTTGTTATATAGGTATAAATTTGTACAGACGGTTTAAATCTCATCTAAATACATTGTTTTTTGTATAGCTCAAATAAACCAAACCTGAATATTTGATGTCAGATGACATTAGCATAACCCCTTGTGTTCGTAGCCTTGGCGACTGTCGTGGCCGATTTGCTAAAAAACATCCCCCTTTTATATCTCTCTGCTTTTCTTTCTCAGTCTGGTAGCATCCAAAGAACCAGAAAACCCCCGAGGAAAAACTGTACCCATGTCACCCTCTGACTTTCTCGACAAGCTCATGGGAAGAACCTCAGGCTATGATGCCCGAATTAGACCCAACTTTAAAGGTAGTACAAACACCTTCTCTCTCCCTGTTTTTACTGTTTTCTCTTTGCATGGAATATACCATGTCATTTCTGTTCTCTAGTGGTTATTTAGCATTAAATGTGCATTCCTTTTGTTTTATTAAAAATAATAAGATGAAACAATCACTTGGTACTCACAAGCCTTAACATCTACAAGGTTTATCTGTAATATGGCATATAAAACATATGCTGGGACTCTGATTTATGGTTCATGTCAGGAGACTATAAACTTTTGTATGATATCATATAAAATCTCACAGCTTCTCGTTCCAGTTGCCTTCAGCTGGTTCCTAGACTGTGACCCTGAACACACACTTATCCTCCATTATCCAGTTACAAAATAGCCCTGACCCTAAACTATTAATCAATCACAGCTTCCTTAAATTATTAAACTGGCAAGGACTTCCCTCAGAAGCTACTATTTCATAAATGTCCAAGTACAGAGTTTTTGGATAGATTTAGGACAGCAGTTAGGAATGATGTCCACATCATTCTCGAAGCAGAGGATGATGGGGACACATGGTGGATGGTGAATGATGTACGACAGGACCGTGGTTCAGATGTGATACCGACAACTATATAAATATATGCTGTGAGTTTATTGTAAATAGCACTATTGTTAGAGATGGTAATATTAATAATAAGTCAAATGACTTCAATGTCCTGTCCACCTTTTTCCACTGTCATATGGTAGTGAACATAGATCAAAGCAATTCATCAGGAACTGTTGATGTTTTTGAACACAATGATTTTTCGCCGTGTCACAGACTAAAGCAAATAATCAGAAATTAAGAAAAGAATCAGAAAATAAAAAAATAACCATTCCAAAAATCACAATTCACCGAACTGTTGCTTCAGTGATGAGCAGAATTTTAGAGACTAGTCACCTCATGTGTGGTTTATCACTCTCAGTGCATTAAATAAAGAATGAAAGTGAATGGTGCCTGAGACTGTCAGAGCGTGTTATTCTGCCTTTTGTGCTTTGTAAAACAATGTATGTAAATTTAAATAAAAACAAATTATTTTAATGTGCTTATGTGGTATATCCAACTTCCTTTATCTATACACAGATTAACTAATGACATCTTTAAGGATATAATGAAAAAACGCTTTTATAAAAGATGTATGTATGACCGTTTCCTTCCTCTTTCTCCAGGTCCACCTGTGAATGTATCATGCAACATATTCATTAACAGTTTTGGCTCCATCGCCGAGACAACTATGGTATGTATCCATAATCCAGAAATGATACATGAGTTTCCATGTATATTTTCAAAAATGCCGCTTAAATCATTTAAATATTATAAGCACCGTGTTAATTGTTTCTACAGGGTGTAATTACTGCACTAATAGGCTGTCATTAAAATACACCACTCAGACGTAATGGTCACAGTAAAGTGGACATTACCGGAGTGTGTTTCTCAAAAAGAGATGGTTTCTGCTCGCACGCACGTCGTACCACATCTAAATCCAGATTACGAGCAGGACCTTAGGACACTGTTAAATGTCTCCCGGCTAAAGATGTCAGAGGAGACGCAAACGTGATTCCATGCTTCTGGGGAGTCATTTTGTAATCTGAAGTTCTCCAGCATGATGGATTAATGAGCACATTAAGCTTTAATTTAGGACTTTTTCTAGGCTGATTCTGATCTTTGTCTAAAGTAATGCATTGTGAAATGGTTGGTGTGCCAGAGGCTTTAATGAATGGAATGATTTACACGCTTGATAACACACATTCCAGAACATTCCTGAAACTTTCCGTTTTAAACCTGGAGAATGTTTGGAAAGTTCTTTGTGGAGAGTGTAATGCAGGTTAACATCGGGGGTTTACACATGCAAAGACAAAGAGACACCATTGCGGGTGAACGGTGACCCTAGGGGTGGGTTACATCAGAAGAAGGGAGAGGGGTTCAGACCGAGGTCATGCAGCAGAAAGCATTCAACCATGAGGGGCAATGCAGTCTGGGGCGGTTGTACACAGGTAGACATATCTGTAATCCTCCAGACATTTAGAAAGCGAGTGGCACACAGCACTTATTTTTTTCCATAGAGATCTTGTTTGTCCAGTATATACCATCACGGCTTAATAGTAACAGGCAGCAGGTGTGTTCGGCAATAGAGTCCTCTATGTGTTTTTTTTCCTTTTTGATGTTTGAACATGTCATATTCTGTAGACAGACAAACACACACACACACACACACACACACATTTGTGTTCACACCAGATCTACACACAGGAACAAGGAGATGTGCTTTTAGCAAGTGTCCCAGCATTCCTTTCTGCTGATGCAAATGCTTGTCACTCATATACACACACACACCATCACTCATAAAGACACACACACACACGCACCATCACTCATAAACACACACATGCCGAAAGAGCCCCATCGCCTTCCTCCCTCAGCTTGTTCTGAATAAGTTATGCACCAGGAGACGGCACACTCCCTCTGAAATAATTATGTCTGAAGAGAGTGTGCTTTGGCCAAATCCTTTACCTCACTCAGAATGAGCTCCATCTCTTCATTAATATATTTCTTTCTTCAGGTGGGGTCCAAGAGTCATTTACTCAAATCAACAAACTGCTCTTTATAATCCTGAGCGCAGCTTTAAAGGCATTGCTCCATATATAAGACAGTTTCAGATTACACAATATTTTTGTTTGTGTCAGATTATGCAATTTTGACTTCTAAATTCTTGTTGTGTCATGGACAGGAACGTCAGACCACGTTGCTTTCTGACCAATCATTGTTTGATGTCTTTAACAACGCGCATGATAGCGTCATAGACAAGGTGGAACTAGCCACTGGCTTCGAGAAACAAAAGTATAAACAAACAATTATAAAATAAAATTTAAATAAAATAAGTACATTTACATTTACATTTAGTCATTTAGCTGACGCTTTTATCCAAAGCGACGTACAAATGAGGACAGGAAGCAACTTCGATTCCAATAAGAGACAACATTGAATAAGTGCTATACACATGGCTCAGGTTTTTCAACACAGTATAAGAACTTTTTTTTTTTTTTCACGTAGAAGTGGGGGTGAGTTAGTAAATTAGTCGCGGAAGAAAAGACGAAAAATATGAGTTTTTAGTTGTTTCTTAAAAATGGCTAAT
>JAZGTJ010020506.1:0-10358 GCA_036877575.1 Botia almorhae
ACCTGTTGTGAGAGAGCAGGGTTTGAGGATTTTTACCTGTTGAGAGAGAGCAGGGTTAGAGGGTTTTTACCTGTTGAGAGAGAGCAGGGTTTGAGGGTTTTTACCTGTTGAGAGAGAGCAGGGTTTGAGGATTTTTACCTGCTGAGAGAGAGCAGGGTTTGAGGGTTTATACCTGTTGAGAGAGAGCAGGGTTTGAGGGTTTATACCTGTTGAGAGAGAGCAGGGTTAGAGGGTTTATACCTGCTGAGAGAGAGCAGGGTTTGAGGGTTTATACCTGTTGAGAGAGAGCAGGGTTTGAGGATTTTTACCTGCTGAGAGAGAGCAGGATTAGAGGTTTTGTGACAGATGTGGCTGACTGTGACAGTTTGAAGATCAGTCCAGCAGCAGTGAGTTGCAGCAGTGAGTTGTGAAGATGAATAAGTGGGAGAGTGCAGTCAGACTCCAGCTCTACTCCTTTTCTGGAAACACTGGAAGAGTCTGTGACGTCTTCGCTCCGGTTAGATGTGATACACGCAGTTCCCGAGCAGCTGGAGAAGTTTATAACTGCTTCTATGAGGCTCTGCAGGGCCGCAGGGCACCGGAAGGAGACGGGGGAGGTGGGAGGGGAGGCGCAGGGAGGCCACGGAGGGGCTTCGGTGCTAGGGAAGGGGGCAGAGGGGGAGAAAGTAAAAGAGAAAGGAAGAAGGAGAGAGATGGCAGCAGGAGGAATCACGACGCTCCCAGCCTCCCCTGACGACGGCGCCAGTGGAGGCTTTCTGCCAGGGAACTTCAAAGAGCCAAAACGCTTGTACTGTAAAAATGGAGGTTATTTCCTGCGGATAAACCCGGACGGCAGGGTGGACGGCAGCCGGGAGAAAAGTGACCCACACAGTGAGTGGATTTAATTTTCTTTGGAAAAAACAGAGAACGATCTAGAGCAGAGACAGAACACAAAGACTCTTTATACTGTTTTAACAAACCAGGCCCTGGTGATGTCACATTTCCATGTCAACATGTGTGTGTTTTGTGCTCATGTTTTGCATACAGTTAATGTAGAAAAGCACATACGTATGTACATTATGTACAGTAGACATGATGAATGAATGAAGAAAGCCATCTTCTGTTCGTTTGGCTGTTTGTGCTCAGAGTATCAGAGCAATGCTTCATGTATCTTTGATTTCAGCCAAATACAAATAAACTGTTTAGATAAATGTTTAATTTCAATCAAATAACACTGACGAAAGCCAAAAATTGCTCTTGAAAACACAATAAACCCTAATAAATAATAAACCCTTCAACATCACATTTATTCTCAATAACACATCAAATTATGCAGTAGGGGAAAATTTGAGACAGTTTATCAGCTTTATTATTATGATATAAACACGGCCTCATGCATTCAGTAAATCTGTTGTTGATCCAGATGCCCCGGGCTGCTCGTGTGAAGACTGAGGATTTACATTCAAAATATCTATCATGTCTTTATCATCATGACCAGAATCAATATACTTCACTTCTGAAAAACATTTTTAAACTCTTCACAATAGTGAGGAAACATGTTTAGCCATCCAAACAAATAGTTTTTACAGTGTAATAGTTTGTGTGTATGATGTTTGTGCAGTTCGGCTGCAGCTGCAGGCGACTGCAGTGGGCGAGGTGTTGATCAAAGGAATCTGTGCTAAGCGTTATCTGGCCATGAGCGCTGACGGAAGACTGTTTGGAGCGGTGAGACCCTCTGCACTGACCACACACCTCTCTGAAACCCTTCACTGCTAATAATGATGACATTGTTTAATACTGAGGCTCAGGGATGTTTCAGTCAGGAGTGCCCACACCTAAACCAGCCAATCAGGGCCTTACTATGCAGATTATACATTTCAAGGCAAGATGGAGTCTCTTATCTTTATATCTTTTACCTTTTTATCTTTAAACTCCTCAGAGACACTCCAGGAGCAGGTTTGAACATATGATGTCATGTACAATCACTCACTATGTGTGTAATATGAAAGAAACCTTAGCTGAGACAACAGCCAGTTACACAGTTCAATCATTTGTGCTGCAGACAGATAAAGCTCAGATCACTGACGAAGAGGAATATTACTTTTCTAATTAAACAAGCTAACCTAAAAACTGAATAAAAATCTCATACACTTACATTGAAAAACAGACCTGAAACATACAGAGAACAGAATATCTGAGACCGGGGTTTTGAACGGTCCATAGCATTTTCAGAAAATGCAAAATCTAGTTTTAAGTGATAACAGTGCTGAAAGACTGGTTTGTTTTAGCAGGTAATGTGTGATCTGGGGTCATTTGTGGTTTGGCAGTGGTTTTAAGAGGCACAAACACAGTTTTCTCTCTCTCACACAAACACACACAGTCTGTTCTAAAGGACAGCAGTAAAAAAATAACACAAACACACACACAGTTAATAAGAGCTGAGTGGAATTTCCTGGCGTCTTACTGAAAGAGTGTTTTCATCGATGAGTGATGTGTTCATCGATGAGTGATGTGTTCATCGATGAGTGATGTGTTCATCGATGAGTGAGGTGTTCATCGATGAGTGAGGTGTTCATCGATGAGTGAGGTGTTCATCGATGAGTGAGGTGTTCATCGATGAGTGATGTGTTCATCGATGAGTGAGGTTTAAGTCGATGAGTCATGTGTTCATCGATGAGTGAGGTGTTCATCGATGAGTGAGGTGTTCATCGATGAGTGAGGTGTTCATCGATGAGTGAGGTGTTCATCGATGAGTGAGTTGTTAAATCAATGGGTCAGGCCTCAGACATTCTTCTCTTTACTGTCTTTACTGTACAGCCCTGATTCTTTCAACTAGATTTCTCCAAAAATACTGAAATATGATAGTCATGCAGATAATAAATTTAAGCCCAGAGGTACAATGTATGTGTCATAATGCTGTAAGTAATAAAATCTCTCTCTTGTTTCTCAGAGAAGAGCAACAGATGAATGTTATTTCTTTGAACAGCTGGAGTCAAATAACTACAACACATACAGGTCCCGGAAAAACCCAGACTGGTACGTGGCTCTGAAGAGAACCGGCCAGTATAAATCAGGTTCTAAGACTAGCCCGGGCCAAAAGGCTATTCTGTTCCTCCCCATGTCTGCCAAGTGCTAATCAAGAGATGCAACACACACGCTTCCAACAAACCCAACAGAAATGAGCTCATTGGAAACACAACTGAAGGTTAAAGGTCATGTGGATTGGTCATAGCTGCTTAACGTGCTTCTGCTTTGTGTCACAGCACAGAAACTCTTTCCTTTAGCATTTAAATGTAGGAGTCAGTCCTGGAGTACTGGAGGTCATTATGGGGTTTATTCGTTCGTGTCACTGTGGAAAGATCAGCAATGCCCTCTGAAGATGCTTTTGTCAATTACAATGCGGCCAAATGAACAAACCCTGCCAGTATGATGCAACTTTCCAAAACATGTTACTCCACAAGCAGAAGAAGGGTAGCAGGGTTGGTTTGAAGAGCACACTGAAAGCGTTTATGACTGCATTTCTTGTTCTGTGGAGAAGGTTCCAGATCTTACAGGCATGTTCAATGTAAGTTCATTTCAATGCTGCTTCTCAAGAGTTTTTAATTCCTTACACAAAGGGTTGAATGTACTCTTAAGTGCATCTATATAGTGTATAGTTCACACTATAAAAACAAAGGGATGTTGGAAGTACATCATGAATGTATATTGTCTTGTTGCTTAGTTACGTCTTTATGTGATTTGTCCTCTACCAATCAAATACACGCTTATATAGATGAAATTCTCGGGGAACCTAAACCCTTAACATTTGCGTTGCTAACGGAATGCTTTACCAGTTGTGCTACAGGAAATCTGTAGCGCACAGTTACTGGTTTTAATCTATAGAGGTCAATTTAAGAATCTAACAAAAAAGGTTTCTATGGATGCAACATCCAGGTGTGTAGGCACTTTGTCAGAGGTTCTCTAGGTAACATACTGTACTTTAGAAACAAAGCTTCAGAAATGTATAATGATCATTTGCCTTTCACTCCATTTCACACAATATTTAAACAAGGTTCTTTATTGGTTCCTTGTAGCACTTGAAGTTCCACAGAGAACCTCTTCTGATCAAGAACCATGTTCATTTCAGCAGTTCTTTAGGAACTTTTTGATGTTTTGTTGTAGATTCTTCAGATTAATGTATTGGTTCCTTAAACCACCAGAACACAATGACTTCCTAAACAACTAGAGAATTCAAAGATTACCAGAAACGACCAGGTCAAATTTGAACCCAAAAACAAAACAACAAATACAAATACAATGAAGCTCATTTAAGGGCCATTAAGATTGTTGCCACTGTTATTTTCACAACAAGCACATTACCAGATATTTTTATTAGAATGAGCACCATTTACATTCAGTACTAATACATATACATACACAAATGTACCTCTTTGCTGTGAAAATGTCTCAAAAATATTGATGAATCTAAAAAAATATGCTTAATTGTTCTCGTGTAAAATATAATGTGTTATACGATTCTTCTAATTTTGAGGTGAAATATGACCCAGATATTTTCACTGTTTTGTGACTCTGTAAAAGTGTCTTCAGCTCTAAGCTGCTGTCTGTTCAGAGGAGCACAGGTCTGCTGTATGTATAATCTGTCTCTAACCCTCCGAATGCTTCGGGGTGATTGTGCTGCGGACAGATCCTGAGGAGAAATCAGAACTCAAATTGCACTCCGGTTTCTTCCAAAACCCCACAAACATCCGTCTCGTCTCAAATGAATAAAGTAAATGAAGCTGTCTTGACTTTTAATAAATGGACAATTACTTATATAGTTAGAAGTGATATTAGAGGTTATATTTTAAGTACTAGTAGAAAGCTATCGGTTTATATTATCAGAACGTCACCAAAACATCAACTGTATAAACTGACATAAAATCATTTCATGCAGAGAGTATGAATGTAACAGCTGTGATCTTTACATTACTGTAACTCTCATCAAGAACTGAATGTTTTGGAGTGTTTTGAACTTGCTTGAATGATCAGCATGTTGTTTTCTTGCACACAGTGTTGTTTGTTAATATACAGCTTCTGACTTTTCTGTATTTCTCAGAGATTGTGATTATTGAAATAAATCTTGTATGATGGTTTTAAACACACTTACAAAAGAGTGAAAATTGTGTTTTATTCAACTTCAGCTGTAAAATCAGCACCTGTTGCAGCACCATGTCACACTTACAGACACTCTAAATACTATTTATCTGTAATAAGATATTGAATATATTTACTGTCTTTTGGATTTAAGTTTATGGACTGGTGATGTCCATCCAATCTCCCATCATCAATATGTATATTTAGAAAACAGAGTTTGACTGCAAATAAACATTAACATATAGGTTTAAAGTGTAAAAAACAATTGTGATGTAGTTAAAACAAACCCAAACTAGCAGACAATGATGCGTGTTCGACACACTCCACTACACACACTTCACTACATATATACTCTACTATACACACTTTACTACATATATACTCTACTATACACACTACACCACACACACTACACCACATACACACTCCACTACACGCACTTTACTACATATATACTCTACTATACACACTTTACTACATATATACTCTACTATACACACTACACCACACACACACTCCACTATACACACTTCACTACATATATACTCTACTATAGACACTACACCACACACTCCACTACATATATACTCTACTATACACACTACACCACACACACACTCCACTACACACACTCCACTACATATATACTCTACTATAGGCACTACACCACACACACACTCCACTATACACACTACACCACACACACACACTCCAGTATACACACTACACCACACACTCCACTACACACACTTGACTACATATATATACTCTACTATAGACACTACACCACACACACACTCCACTACACACACACTCCACTACATATATACTCTACTATAGACACTACACCACACACTCCACTATACACACTACACCACACACACACTCCACTACACACACTTCACTACATATATACTCTACTATACACACTACACCACACACACACTCCACTATACACACTTCACTACATATATACTCTACTATACACACTACACCACACACTCCACTATACACACTACACCACACACACTCTCCACTACACACACTACACCACACACACTCCACTACACACACACACTACACCACACACTCCACTATACACACTACACCACACACACACACTCCACTACACACGTTCATCGTGACACTGTAAGTCATTTTGGAAAAATGCATCTGCCAAAGGCATAAATGTAAATTATCATCAAACCTCAATTGATTTGTTTATTTATTTAGCCCTTCTCACAGTTTAGCATTGCTGCAAAGAAGCTTGACACAGACAAGTTTTAAAAAAACAAGTTGATGCATAAAAGAAGAATCGAAAAATGGTTAAAGAAAGAAAAACACGAAAACATAACACACTGTGTGTTATAGAGAACACAGTATTACTACGATCAAATTATATTATCAAAAGGACAGGAAATAGAACATTTGCAGTAATGGATAAATGAATAAATATGTAAATGGTGATTTATGAGTAACTGGACCTGTAATAATGAAAGTGACATTAATAACGTATGTACCTGATGATTTGCACTTGTGTAAAGAGGATGACACAGCATCATCTTTACTGTAAACTGTCACTGCTGCTATAATCCTCCAAATAAAAACACACAAAGGAAATCTTATTGAATTATTCACTGCTATAATATTCCAAGTGTTTGTTTCCACAAAACATTCATGGCATTCATGCTGTTTAGAAAGATCACCCAGCAGCTCTAATGGGCTTCTCTTCCTAGTGACCTGTTTTAATTGAGACGTAACCTCAAAAATGACAGTTATCCTCCAAACAAAAAACAAGAACCTGTGTGTGCTGTATTTACCGATGCGTTTTCATACTGAATGAAAATTTTAACTTACATATACTTGCATTGTCCACAATGCATTCTGGGATTGCTTTCTTTTCTATGCCATGCTGTCTAATGTAAACTATAAATGCTGCATTAAATGTAAAAATAAATGCAGCTGCAGCAGCCAAGTGGCTAAGCAGCATGAAGAGCAACGAATTGCTGAGATAATCCTCTGAATGAATTATGGATTGACATTGTTAAGACTGTGACATCGTAACGTTTAAAAATAGATGTAAAAAAAAAACTCTAAGCCAATTTTTGTAAAAATTGGTATGTTTCTAATTATTCTATTAATCGTATATCACTCTGTCTGTGGGATGTTATATGACATAAGTTCACCAGTTATTTTCTGGACATATCACAGACAAAACACACGTTGTGTCAGTCTTGTTTGTCTTTATTTTTAACATCACAATCATTATTCTGTTCCTCATTATATTGATGCGTATTTACTCTTTATCTTTAACTCATCCTTTCTTATTGATGGTAAAAAAATGCATGGTCACGCCTCCGAATCGATCCACATGGCCGGACAGAAGAGGCCTGCAAAGCCGCTCCTTGAAGAAAGTGCCAAATCCCGAATCGGCAGAGATGTACCTGCATTTCTGTGCTTTAGGCTGCGTCCCAAAACTTTGGTAGAAGACTTGCTGCGGTATTCAGTGTTACACACCGATTACATCACTTGCCCACCACCGTCTTGATTTTTTAAAATATTTGATTTCAGGTAGATTAAACGATACAATTAAACGCTGAACACATCTGCTTAATTCAGATTGACCGAACAACAGTTGAAGCACAGATTGCCAGCAGGAGTCAGATTTTATTATTATTTGAGGAGAGTTAAGCGAGCTGAATGCCGTGCTCCCTTATTCGCTTTATTAAAACAACTTCTATGTATAAGCAAGTTTATATTTATGGTATTTGGTTCAACTGTGTTATCTGATTTTAATTTTTTATTTAAATTATTTGTTGTTTTATATTAGGTCTAAAGCATGCTTATTCGTTTTGTTGATAAAGCCGTCTTATTCGTTTTTTAAATAAAAGTTCAATGTCTAATATAAGTAAGTGTCACTATACTGTTTTAATGTTTTTCATTATGAATTAAAATGAATTCACCATTCAAGCAATTGCCGCAAATTCAAAAGCGAAAGTAAACTGCTCACGGTCGCACGGGCATTCGTACGCGATTTAAAATCCCACCCGGTGATACCGGTGTTGTCACATGTCGATTAACCGTGGGAAAATTTCCTCACCGTCACATCTCTATAGGCAGCCGACTTGCTGCTTCGCTGCAAAGGCACCTTCAGAAACAGTTTTGAACAGGCATAGTTAGCATAACAAATCAAATATTTTAAAAAAACGTGCCTTGATGCCTTCCCACCTTGGGATGTGTCCTTCGAAGGCACCCGAACACAGACCAAATCTCCTGCAGAACACAGAACCGAACACAGAACCGAATCTTCTGCAGAACACAGAACCGAATCTCCTGCAGAACACACAACCGAATCTTCTGCAGAATACAGAACCGAACACAAACCGAATCTCCTGCAGAACACAGAACCGAATCTCCTGCAGAACACAGAACCGAACACAGAACCGAATCTCCTGCAGAACACAGAACCGAATCTCCTGCAGAACACAGAACCGAACACAGAACCGAATCTCCTGCAGAACACAGACACGATCATGCACATGACACAGAAACAACCCGCAGCGGTCGCCAAGCTACCGTAATTACTATATTATTCCCTTTTTAGAAACAAATATAATTTATTTCTATATAACACAAAACATTTCTGTGGTCATACTATGGCGCGTATACATTTGTCTTATTTTAATATAAATGTGTAGTTTGACATATACTATCATGTTTGTTGTTATATGGTAGTTTGCTTCAAGGTGTCGCGTTTAATAATGTGTTTACCGTATAATGGGCGTAGCTGAACTTTCACATCAGGAAGTGTGTGTTTTTACATGTGGGTGAGAGAGCGCGTTTAATAGCCCATCGAGCGTCATGTCATCAAAGAAAAACAAAACGAAGAAGAGAATAAGTGAAGAAGGAGAAAGATCCGCTTCGTTGTGCGATGAAGCGGCTACGGGTGGAGCGAGCGGCTCGTTAACGGTCTCTGAGTTTATAGAGAGAGGTAACGGGAGCGCGCAGCGCAGGGCAGCGCTTGCGTGAATGAAGACTCCAGCAGCGCGCACTGGCTTATTAAATAATAATAACAAATACGTAGAAACACCTAAAACAAGTTTTACACTATTACAGTGTTTAAATGGCGTTTTACACTATTACAGTGTTTAAATGGCGTTTTACACTATTACAGTGTTTAAATGGCGTTTTACACTATTACAGTGGAAACATTTCAGTTACGTTTCAGTAAAATGTAAAAAAAAGTAAAATGTTACTAAAATTAAACATTGGTAACATTTACATGTATTCATTTAGCAGACGCTTTTATCCAGAGCGACTTACGATAACATGTGGACCGTGCGCTGTAAACCCTGAGCTTAAATAAGTCAGATAGTAGAAGATACACCTGCCCTCGAACAGAGTTATAACAGTTACCTGAGGCGGTTACCATAGCAACAGCTGCGTCACGCTCAGTATAAACATGCATGTAAACATTCTTTGCGTGCTGTGGTGCATGTCAGAGTTTTAATAGTGTGCTAGACTTGGTTGGTTTGTTTGTTGCACTGCAGTATTTAGAGCTTTGTGTTGTGTTGGTTACTAGTGTTTGTTATTTTGGGTACGGTTGTTTGTATTATTGTTATTCAATATGCAAAAAAATAATATAATTATTGACAACATTAGATTCTCTGATCAATAATAAAACGTGTGTGTGTGTTGACAGCTGACGATAAAGCCCCACAGCGATGGCGTTCATAT
This sequence comes from Botia almorhae, assembly GCA_036877575.1. Lineage (NCBI taxonomy): Eukaryota > Metazoa > Chordata > Actinopteri > Cypriniformes > Botiidae > Botia > Botia almorhae. Next base: position 9,850 of record JAZGTJ010020506.1, read on the forward strand.
CTGGCTCAGATGAGTGTGAACACTATGAGGGGTCTGAACGTCTGTATTGGACAGCTGGTTCTGATCACCAGCAGCACAGGTCGGCAGGAGGTGTGTGTGATGAACCAGTCGGTGCGCTCAGTCTGTATGTGTGTAGGTGTGTGTTTGATTGTGTTTGTGTGTTGCAGGTGTGTGTGGCGTGGCCGGTGTGTCAGTTTCCGACCAGGCGTGTTGGTCTGCAGGCCAGCGTTCAGTCGACTCTGAGTGTTAAACCTGGAGCTCATGTTACACTTCAGCCTGTCACTGGAGCTCTTCTGCAGGCAGAACACATCCGTCTGTTCCTCAGGTAATACTCATTACAGCACACAGTAAAGCAGTCAAGAGTAATTCTTGAATAAATAATGATCAACAGCATTTCTGAAAGGTGTGGGATTGCAGGTGTTGCACACTATTTTTCAGTCCTGTATATCATCACACAGAAAATCCCCACAAACTTTATTTTAACCCCAGTTAGCTTTATTCACCCCAGT
>JAZGTJ010020507.1:0-10358 GCA_036877575.1 Botia almorhae
CTGTGATATGGCCTAAAGCCTGACTGAAATTTTTCAAGCATATCATTATTTTGTAAGAAGGAGCACAGCTGAGTAGACACTACTTTTTCCAGTATTTTAGACATGTATGGGAGGTTTGAAATCGGTCTGTAGTTTCCTAATTCACTGGGATCTAGGTTTGGTTTCTTTATAAGAGGTTTAATGACAGCCAACTTAAAAGGTCCTGGGACATGGTCTAGTGTTAGTGACGAGTTAGTAATATTATGAATGGGTGCTATGGCAACCGGCAGTACCTCTTTTAAGTGGGTATAGGATCTAGTAGGCTTGTTGTAGGTTTAGATGTTGTGATATGTTTAGTTAATTCCTCCTGTTCTATAGGTGAAAAAGACTGAAGATTTTCTTTAGGGGCGATAGTTGGTTAGGGTGACCATACGTCCTCTTTTACCCGGACATGTCCTCTTTTTGGCTATAAAATTATGTCCGGGGGGATTTTGTAAAATATCATAAAATGTCCGGGTTTTTTACCTCATTTCACTAACCGTCATTAATTCAACACTTTAAATGCAGCCACTGCCCACCGGCATTATTCTGAGGTACATGTCTGATGACGTAAAAAAAGAGGCAATTGTCAAAACAAAAACGAGGAGCTGCGCTGCCAAGAGCTGTGTGTCACTTACGTGCCGAAACCCAAATGTAGTTTCACCGACGAATTGCAAAAAAAATACCCGATTTTCAGTCGTGGTCGCATTTTGGCATGGCACGTGGGGGGCGGCACACTAAGTTGGAGGGAAAAAAAATATTTTATCTATGATGACTATTATCTATGATACCTGCGCGGAAGGAGCCGCACAGAAGCTGAGTGAGCGGGGGAAGGGGGCGTGGCGCGCAGTGGTCGCGGGGCGCAGGGAAGGAGTGAGAGCGAGCGGGGGAAGGGGGCGTGGCGCGCAGGGAAGGAGTGAGAGCGAGCGGGGGGAGGGGGCGTGGCGGTGTCCTCTTTTTGGATTCTCAGAATATGGTCACCCTATAGTTGGTGCTATTTTATTTGGTGAGGGTTAAACTTCTACTATTTTATTTCTTATCTTTTCAATTTTTTTTTTAAATTTCATGAAGTCATTGCTATCAAGGTGCGGTGGAATATCCTGATCTGGTGATGTCTGTTTATTTGTTAATTTAGCCACAATTTTAAATAAAAACCTCAGATTGTTTTTGTTGCTTTCTATGAGGTTTCGGAGGTGCTCGGCTTTTGCAGCTTTTAGTGCCTTTTTATAGCAGTTCGTGCTCTCTTTCCACGCAATTTGAAAAACCTCTTGTTGAGTTTGTCTCCAATGTCGCTCCAGTTTACGTGTTTCTCTTTTTAAGGTGTGCGTGGTGGTGTTATACCAGGGTGCTATGCTCTTTACTCTTACCTTGTTTGTCTTTAACGGTGCCACTGTTTCTAATGTGTTCCTGGTCATTTTGTTGAGTATTTCTGTATTAATTGTTACGGTCAGCAGGTGGTCCAAGTCAGGCAAACTGTTTGTAAATCTATCTTTAGTAGTTGACATAATTGTTCTACCCAGTCGATAACGAGTTTTACAACTAACTTCCGTGGTGCGCAGTGTACATGTTATAAGATGGTGATCTGTGATATCTTCGCTTTGGGGGATAACATCTATGTTGGTTAAATCAACACCACAGGATAGAATTAAGTCAAGTGTATGATTAAAACGATGGGTAGGTCTGTTAATGTGTTGAATTATCCCAAATGAATGTAGCAACTCTGTGAATGCGATTGCTAGTGCATCATTTGTAGTCTCCTACAATCAATACTTTATCGGTGTTTATCAAACAGATCTGATAAGAACTCTGCAAACTCTTTCAGAAAATCAGTGTAGGGTCCAGGTGGTCTATACACAGTTGTCAAAAATTCCGATTTTTTGGGCAAGCACTTTTTTCTGAGTTACAGTTATAGAATCTCTATAGATAGTTGCAGTGCCGCCACCCCGGCCAACCGGTGGGGTGGACTCATTTAGACTAAATAGTCATTTGTTTTAAGCCAAGTTTCAGTCAGACAGAGCATATCAAATTTAAAGTCTGTGATTATATAATTTATAATAACTGCCTTTGAGTTTAGTGAATGAATATTGAGTAGTCCAAGCTTTAGAAATTTTGAGTTTTGTCCATTTATTACGTTGTCATTGGGTTTGATCACGATTAGATTTTCACTGTTAAGAAAATCTTTGACAATTTTTTTGTACAATTCGGGGTACAAACACAGTCTCTATCGATCTAATTACTGAAGTGCTATTTACAGTTGAGTGGGAGGTATGTAATGGACTATGGTTAAGGTTTTGACTTACTAGTCAGATGGCGCGTAGTATCCTCGAGATGTTGTCGGACAGGAGATCCGCTCCAATGCCGCTGGGATGGAGTCCGTCAGGGCGGAATAGCCTAGGACGTTCCCAAAAAAGATCCCAATTATTAATGAAGAGCAGTTTCTGTTCATTACACCATGACATTAACTATTGGTCTAGAGCGAATAATCTACTGAACCTTTCATTCCCTCGTCGGTACGTAGGAAGTGGCCCTGATACGATGATCCTCGCTGTGGGCGATGCGTTGCATACCGTCTCAATCAGGGTCTTGAAATCCATCTTCAGAATCACCGACTGCCACATCCTGGTGTCGTTCAGCCCTGTGTGCAGCACGACAGCTCCGATGCTAGTATCACGCTTCAGGATCGCTGGCACCTGCGCAGAGACATCGAGACCACGGGCGCCAGGTAGACAGTGAGTGCGTGCAAACAGGAAATGAGACGTAACATGACAAACAGGAAATGGCGCTAAGTTTGTGGGAATTGTAGTCTGGAATTTTTTTTAATATTCGGGTGACAGTTCTCTCTGACACTGCGGTGGACATGGCGTGGAGGTCTCCTCCGTAACAGAGCCCTCCCCCCCGAGTGGCTCCTGATGCGAGGAGGACAACGTTGATGGGGTCTCCCTCTGGGTCTAGCTCTGGGTCTACCTATGGGCCTAGGGCCCAGTCTTTCAGGATGGGCTCTATGGAATTCCTTGATTAAGGTGGGATCTAGGATATCCCCGACATTTATCCACAAGCGTTCTCTGGACTGTACCCCTCCCAATCCACGGGGTACTGGATCCTCCTCTGCGACAGGAATCTAGGAGTTTGTTGACCCGGTGGGCCTCCTCGCCGTCCACCATGATCGGGGGGGCCTGTTCCCGGAGACCCCCCTCAGCATCCCCAACCGGAGCGCCAGCGGGTTTCAGGAGAGATACATGAAAGGTGGGAGAAACATGGAAATGGTTAGGTAATTCTAAAGGGGCCAAAACAAGAGTAATCATTCTGAAAATTTGAAAAGGTCCTACATACATGGATCTGAGCTTTTTACATGGCAGACGGAGGTCCTTGGTGGATAACCATACCCACTGTCCCGTCTCGACATTCGGCTGAAGGTGGCAGGGAATCATTAACTAAGCGAATCTCGGTCTGGAGATTGCATTGTACAGGTGCTACAAGCAAACTTTCAGAGATAATGGGTTCTGGGTCCTCGGTCTTAGGTGTCGGTTCACCCTGTCTAGAAAGTGCGTCTGCTTTGGTATTCTTGGAGCCTGGGCGGTATGTTACAGAAAGATCGAAATTAGTAAAAAATAATGCCCAACGAGCCTGACGAGGATTCAAGTGCTTGGCTGTGCATATGTACTCCAGGTTCTTATGATCTGTTATCACAGTGAAGGGATGTGTGGCTCCCTCGAGCCAATGACGCCATTCCTCCAGAGCTAGTTTTATAGCCAATAGTTCTCTGTTACCCACATCATAGTTCTGCTCCGCAGCAGATAGCTTCCGAGAGAAAAAAGCACATGGATACATCTTGGGGGGAGAGCCATGCTTCTGGGATAGTATGGCCCCCACCCCATGATGATGGGTGGGGGCCATACCCACCAGGTAGATCGTAGTCATCATCTACTTCAATGATAAAGGGTTTCTCGGATCTGGGTGACGTAGAATGGGTGCTGATGTGAAACGGGACTTTAATTCTGAGAATGGCCTGGCTGCGGATTCGTTCCATGCCAAATGGCCCGAACAACGTTTAACTAGTGACGTGAGAGGAGCTGCCACTAAACTGAAATTGCGGATGAAGCGGCGGTAGAAATACGCAAAACCCAGGAAGCGTTAAAGCTCCTTGACTGTCCTAGGGATCGGCCATTCGGTGACTGCCTGAACCTTCTTATCATCCATGGCTACCCCCTCTGAGCTAATAACATACCCCAGAAATGAGATGCTGGTGTGGTGAAATTCATCCAAAATTCATTCATTCAGAAATTTTTCTCCCTTAACATACAAGTTATTTGCGATGAGCCATTGTAAAACATTGTAAAATGCACGTGTTTCACGTGATCCTCCCGAGTCTCTGAGTACACTAAGATGTCATCAATATGGATAATGGCCCATCTTTCAAGCATATCCCGAAAGAGGTTATTCCTAAACGATTGGAACATGAACAGGCTGTTTCCTAAACCAAAAGGCATGACGAGATATTCATAATGTCCGGATATCGTGGAAAATGCTGTCTTCCACTCATCCCCTTCTCGGATGCGAATCAAATTATAAGCACTTCGTAGATCAAGTTTGGTGAAATACTTTGCTTTACGAAGTTGTTCTAAGGCGGCGGGGATGAGTGGGAGCGAATAACGAAACTTCACAGTGACCTCATTTAGATTACGGTAGTCGATACACGGCCCAAGACAAACTTTTTTTTAACAAAAAAGAATCCTGCAGAAACCGGTGAATTAGAGGGTCAGATGAATCCTTTAGCTAATTCCTCTTCTATATATTGAGACATAGCGGCGGACTCAGGTTGTGATAATGGGAAAATTCTACCCTTTATGGGTAATTTTTCAGATTTTAACTCAATAGTGCAATCTGTGGAGCGATTGCACTAACCCGCAATATAAGCATAAACCCTGTCGGAAACGTTGTTACCATTCTTAAGGGGTAAGGCGAGTATAACTGAGTTGCATAGGCTCACCACTCACTATTAACTCGACCGGTTAATAGTGAGCAGACAAATGCCATTCGTCTGTTCTCCGTTCAGAGAGCATTGAAGAAGAAACCTCTAACATTGTGCTGGATTGCCGTCAAACTTTTCAGGAAATGTTAGTCGCGGATGAGTAGACAGGACGGGGCGGGAACTAGATGTAGAAGGGGTCTTGCAGAGGGTAATCACAAGTCCCTTGTGCAACTCATACAAGTTCCTCAGTTAAAGTGGTTAACCGAGCAAGTTGGTGTTGAGGATGAATGTTCACAATACATGCATTAAAAATATCAGTTACACATACACAACTCATATATTCTAAAGCAGTGAAATGATGTAATTTTGTACAATTTGTCATACTGTATGTAGTTTTTCAATGCTGCTTTATATATAAAATTCTAAATTTCTTCACTTAACCCTTTCTGTTTTGTTTCTCCTTACTCATATTAAGATGGGGTGAGTGGTCTCTAAACTCAGAGGAGATAATATCAGCAATGTGAAAAAGGTCCAACCTCACATGTTCTGTGAGGTTAAAGAAAGTCTGTGTGAGGTTAGACCTATCCCACATTGCTTCTGTTCTTCCTAACACTGAGACCACCGGCCTGTCATCCACCAAAATCATAAATATCTTCATTTTCAGAATCACAATTTAGGGCTCTTTGAGACATAACAGTATGATTTCAGATTATGTGGTGAGGTATTCTATGTTATTTCTCTTTTTCCACAGAATGGGCTAAATGGGCTACATTTGGCCTCAAAAGAAGGCCATGTTAAAATGGTGCTGGAACTTCTGCACCATGGTGTTGTACTCGAGACAACCACAAAGGTAGGAGATAGACCCACACTTGCCCCTATTCTGTATTTGGACACTGAAGCCACACTTAAAAATGTGTGAATGTTATTACATTATATGACAAATTGACTATTTATACAATTACGTTTAACCAAATAGTACAAAGTCCTGCGTTCACATCAGCAGAATGTCAGATGTGATAACCACATTTTATACTGAACTGAAACCATTAATTTTGGAACTATAAGAACATTTTGGTAAATTTATTTTTGAACATGAATAATGCGTGTTACCAGTAGTAGGACGCAATGGCATTGCAATTATTGTTGTCAGATCCAATGTGTCTTGGTTTTTCTTTCGTTATTAAATTAATATGAACATAATAGGTAGCACAACATACTCCATGCTCACTTTTAAAATCAAGCATAACTTGCATTTATTTTCACATTCTGTCATGTTTCTGCCACAATTTTTAATAAAAGACAATATATTTTTAAAAAGAAACCGCTTTAAAGGCAGAGTAGACTAATATAGTAATTCTTTTTCATTTATGTAAGAACTCTAGCTTCTGCGTTTTGGACCAGCTGGGATTTTTGTATTAAACCTGCAGACAACAACCCAGCAAGACATTGCAATAGTCTTGAAGTAAGAATGTATTAATTAATTTTTCTGTGACAGACATCTTGTGTCGCAATTTTAAATACATTTTAAGATTAAAAAAGTTGCTAACAAATAGGACACCTCTGATGATGAGAGTTTACAGAGCATCCATTATGAGTAAGACTGTATTCTGCATTGTTATGTGGGGAGGTTTTTGGCACAATAAGTAAAAACTTAAGTTCCCTTTCTGTCGCTCACTCAACATTGTGTTGGTGTTGTGACACTAGGGGTTTGACCTTGAAAGACAGATCACTTTGCATTTTTATATAAAATGCCAATGAAAATTGGACTTAAAAATAAGTGCCAATAGGAATTGGCAGGTGGGACAACATGTCCATTGGGACATTGCAGTTGCGGTTGCTTTTTTCTGTAAGAAGCAAAGAACCACTTCATTTGTTGCCAATGCTATGCCTTCTGTTGCAGCTTCACCACGCTTGTCCGGGCCGGTTAAGTTTCCAGAAGAGATGTGTGGACTACCATATGGCGGCCTCACTGTCACTTTCGGGACCTGAAATAAGGACAAGTTATCAATTGCAGCATTGAAGGGCGGGCTAACTCCATGTGAATGACTCAGGGACGCCGGCCCCCTCGAGTGCTTTGACAGAGATGGTGGCCGCACTCTCTCTTTTGGTTTGGGAAGCGACTCGTAGCTTCACCACGCCTGGGTCCTTTCTTCCTGGAAATGCACAATGAGCTTAGGAAATCATGCGGGTTCATCATGCCAAGGCACTAAAAAATGGCGCAGGCCACCACTACATCACACAAAGAGAAGTTTCCATCTTCTTTGGGCCAATCTCGCAGAGAGTCACTTACAACCCCTTGAGTCTGGTCACTCTCTGCCTTCACCTCTCAGGACGATTTTCTTTCCCACTCCTCAGAAGAAGCAAGATGCCAGGTTACAGCTGGAAATTTGGCTTTACCCGGGGTCAGTTGCAATACATCCATTGTCTTGGGCACACATAGGGAAGTGCGTTCCCTATGATGTCGCGGCAGTAGTGCGCAGCGGCCGCTCTGTACACGATGGTGTTTTTTCTTTGTTTTGCTTGACTTCTAACGACACATGAACATTGGAGATACTGGTATTCGCGTATACAACTGCCAGACATTCACAAAACGCAGAAACAACACTACAGCTACTCTTCATAATGAGTAGCTGGAGAAGCTACGCGATTTCTGCTTGCTGCGGGGACCAGGCCTCCAGCCCTCTGCGTTGCCTGTGAACTGTATGGGGCTATTAGAGAGCTGCAGAACTCAAACCACAGTAGACTGTTTATTGTTGCCGTTTATTATTTTGATTTTAATCATGCAAATCTCATGCAAGTCAGTGCTTCCTAAATTCCATCAGTATGTGGACTTTGCAATGAGAGGGAAGAACGTGCTGGACCTTGTTTACACAAACATCCCCAGCGCATACCGTGCGGAGCCCTGCCTCCACCTCGGCCACATCTCTGCTATGCTAATTCCAGCATACAGACCACAAGTTAGATGCTCAAAACCGGTTCTGAAGCAGGTAAAAAGCTGGCCAGCAGGAGCCCTCTCTGCTTTTCAGGACTGTTTTGAATGCACTGACTGGCACATGTTCAGGAAAGCGGCAACTGGCTGCGACACTACAGCTACTCTTCATAATGAGTAGCTGGAGAAGCTACGCGATTTCTGCTTGCTGCGGGGACCAGGCCTCCAGCCCTCTGCGTTGCCTGTGAACTGTATGGGGCTATTAGAGAGCTGCAGAACTCAAACCACAGTAGACTGTTTCTTTCCCACTCCTCAGAAGAGGCAAGATGCCAGGTTACAGCTTCACCAACTTACGCGACATCAGTGACCAGCTATATCAGCAAGTGCATTGATGACATCACCGTCTCCAAGACCATCACCACACACTCCAACCAGAAACCGTAAATGACTGCAGAGGTGCGACAGGGCAGCCTTAAGAACAGCAGGTGCCAACTGTTCAGGGGTATCAGGAAGGCAATGTGCACACACACTCAGAAAGTCCACAACCATTTCCAGGCCAGCAGAGACACATGGCGCATGTGGCAGGGCATCCAGCTATCCAACTACAGGACAACACCACCTGCCTGTGACAGTGATGCCTCCCTTCCAGATCCGCTGAACAACTTCTATGCTCGGTTTGAGGCACAAAATGGTGTGACGATGAGGAAGACCACCACTTCTCCCAATGACCAGGTGCTGTGTCTAGCCACGGTCGTTGTGAAGAAGACGCTAAAAAAAGTCAACCCGCGCAAGGCTTCTGGTCCAGACAATATTCCTGGCAGGGTTGCACAGGGTTGGTGTTGCGCTCACACCCATCATCATCCCAATCAAGACCCTGCTGCCCCCCTCTCTGAACCCTCTGCAATTCGCTTACCGCCCCAACCACTCAACAGATGTTCAGACATTTCCAGGTGGCCCTAACCCACCTGGAAAATGCTGTTCATAGACTTCAACTCAGCATTCAACATAATCATTCCCCAGCACCTGATTGGAAAGCTGAACCAGCTGGGCCTGAACACATCTCTCTGCAACTGGATCCTGGACTTCCTGACTGGGAGACCTAAGTCAGTCCGGATCTGAAACAGCACCTCGGATACCACCACACTTGCACAGGGGCCCCACAGGGTTGTGTGCTTAGTCCATTGCTGTTCACTCTGCTGACTCACAACTGTGTAGCAATGCACAGTTCGAGTCATATCATCAAGTTCGCCAATGACATGACCATGGTGGGCAAGAACGATGAGTCAGCATACAAAAAGGAGGTGCCAACAACCTGTCTTTTGAACGTAGACAAAAGAGATGGTTGTTGACTTCAGAAGAGCACATCATGTCAACTCTCCACTGAACATCGGCGGCTCCTCTGTGGAGATTGTCAAGAGCACCAAGTTTCTTGGTGTTCACCTGGCGGAGAACCTCACCTTGTCACTCAACACCAGTTCGATAACCAAGAAAGCCCAGCAGCGCCTGTACTTTCTGAGAAGACTGATGAAAGCACATCTCCCATCCCCCGTCCTCACAATGTTCTACAGAAGGACCATCGAGAGCTCCTGTGCAGGTGCATCACTGCCTGATTTGGAAACTGCACCATCCCGGACTGCAAGACCCCTCAGCGGATAGTGAGGACAGCTGAGAAAATCATCAGGGTCTCTCTTTCCGCTATCACAGACATTTACACCTTACGCTGCATCCGCAAAGCCACCAGCTTTGTGGATTACCCCACACACCCCTCTCACACACACTTTACCGTCTGGCAAAAGGTACCATAGCATTGGGGCCCTCACGGACAGACTATGCAATAGTTTCTTCCCCCACTCAGAAAATGGATTAATCCTTTCGCGTGTACGATCACACCGGTGTGATCATTCTTGGTTAGGCTCGGATGCGTATGATTACACCAGTGTGATTAGAACGTTCAGTGGTCACGTGATCACCTGCTGAATTCAAACTGTGTTCAAACCTGCAATGGCGGTAAACGAGAGAGCGAGTCTCTCAGTGCTTATTATGTTGCATGGTTGTTAGCGTTTTCAGTCACGTAATGTTTATTTGTTTCTTACGTTTTAAATGATGCTGCATGATCACACATAAATATAAACACAAATACCAGGAATAAACATATATAAGTTCAATTTTAACTCACATTTATTTGTATAGCACATTTCATATACATCATCTTCTACATAGAAAAATCAGAATCAGAAAGAGCTTTATTGCCAAGTATGCTTGCGCATACAAGGAATTTGTTTTAGTGTTATTAGCCTCCAGTACACAGAGACAATAACGCACAGACAATACAAATAAGAGAATAAGAAAAATACACATGTGAGACCAAAAGTAGACCAAAAATAAAAATAGAAAAAAATAATAATAATTTGTAAAAAATAAATTGACAAATAAATATGTATG
>JAZGTJ010020508.1:0-10358 GCA_036877575.1 Botia almorhae
TATCAAACAAAACTGTATAATCATTGCCAGTCACTGCAACATGTTTTATAATTATACTTTTATATACGTGACTCAAAAAATATTGTTTTATATTATTAAATATAAAAAATAATTTAATAATTATTAATAATTTTAAAAATAATTATTAAAAATAATACTTGCGCTGATACTACAGGTTAGTTCCAAATGTAACGTTTTACACTAAACAGCCAATAGGGGGAGCCAAACCTGAATGCAAGACTATTTTCAGAAGCCCTAAATCCACTAAACTCAATCACACGAAGTCCCACAGAGGAACCTTTTTTGGCAAGGGAGAGTAAACTGTTCTAGCTAAAGTGGTCAATCAAAAGACAGAAAAAATGGGGGATCAAAAATAACAGATCAGTCTGGTTTTAAAAAAGCAAAAGAATTACATATGATTTATTCTCAAACTGTCTTGGATTAGATAATTGGATATTTCTTTGCTTGCAATGTTAAAGACATTCGTATTTAGGTTTAAATAGGTACTATGTTGACATCCACTTAGCACTCAAACCAACAAACTTACAGTAAATGCAATCAGCCCTCTACAGGCAACAGTGAATGCAAAGGGCCTCTGCACATAAGTGTTTTAAAATCAACCTTATGTGAATTAACCAGCTTTTCTATACAAACAAAAACCAACGTGCATGAATATACTGTGAATCCAGTGTGACTTCCAACAGAATGTATTCAGGAAATGGGGAGACATTTAGTGCCAGTAAATATCATGTGCAACTTATCATGACCTTCACCCCTTCATAACTTCCACAACAAATGCAGAGTATCTGTAAATTCACAAAGCAGCTGACATTCTGAGTGTTTAAGCATTGGGCAACCTTTACATTCTTATTTTCTAAGTCGCTGTACACAGTAACCAAACCGACTCAATAGTGACAGATAGTGACAGTACGCGTTTAGCAGACACTTTCATCCAAAGAGACATACGCTGCATTAAAGCTATGCAATTTATCTGCGTTCCAAGCCCAATTAGTAAACATTAACACGGTCTGCCTAAAAGCATCTGCTAAATGACAAGTAACTTCCTGGAGGGTCCGAGTGGCAACAGGTGCAGTGGCAGATCCGAGACCAGCAAAATCAGGCATACACAGAGCAGAACCTGCAGCCCTGTCTGTCTGACGTCACCATCCAGAGCCACTAGCACCTGTGCTAGTCTATCCGAGCCCTCTCTGTACTCCCATTACAACCCGACCCTGTCCATGTTTGGGTATGTGTGTCTGTTGCTGCACACGGAAACTATCTTTAGGCAGTACCCGTCATAAACACACACACACGGTGTCCTTTGGAATAAGTGACCCAGCATGCACTTGGAGACAGGAGACAAATCAAACTGAAGCCATTTTTAGAAAATACTGAAACGCATTAAGGCTTATTTATGGATTAATTGTTTACAATGTCCTTCTTTACAATTGTAAGAGGATAAGAGTGTTTTGAAACAATCACAGCAGATTAAAGAACTAATTAAAGTGTAAATGTAAAACGTTTTACTTTTGTAAAGTTGTTGTTTTAGACTACATAGTGTTGACCGTAATGTCTCTTCACTGTAGAAATTCACATAAACGCACTGTAGCCAAGAACACTGCTAAAACAAAAGCCTATTAGGTCTTAAAGTTAAAAAATATAAACAAGCAAATAAATGGGACTTTCTACAAATAATGTAGATAAAACGTTTAATGCTTGTAAAACAATACTTTAGACATTAAATTACAGAGTCGATCACGATCTTATTTAATAACAATAACAATAATGTTAATAAACAATAAATAACTGCACACTAGAGCTCAAGTATTGAGGTACTATTTTACTGCCAGTAAAATAGCGGTCCAGAGGAAAGTAGTGCTGTCCCTCCTCACTTCCGTGTTTACAGTCGTCAGCGCTTTCCCTCCACTTCTCTCTGAAGACGCTCCTCGGGTTTCCTGCCACTCAACACCCGCCCCGAACCCGATTGGACGCGTCTCTGATCGACGCCCCGAGGAAGAGACAGGACGATTGGTCAGGCGCAAGATTTCGAACAGAGCGCGATTCCTATTGGGCGACGTGCGCTGTCACTCAAAGTTTAGACAGGCCAGGGGAATAACAATGCTTCCGCCATCAAATCTTAACATTCACTCGAAAAACTTAAAATGTCCACTCCGCTCTTCTACAATAAAACGTGTTTGATCTGATAAACAAAGTCGTGTTTAATAGAATAATTAAGCACTGAATGTTGTACATTAAAGTGAGTGAGAAAAGCACGCCAAAATGTGTGCGCGACCACGCTTAGATAACGGGACATCTGTGACAATAAACCAACACACATTTTAATGCAAAAACAGAGTTTTTGCCATATAACGCAACGCTGAAAATAAATCACATCGTGGCTTTCAATGTAAATTAAGCTCCTTCATTCGCGTGTATTTTTAAGACATACCACATTTTCTTTACGCACGAGACTTTGAAGTAAAACGATCATAAACAGTAAAGCTCTCCAATTCTGCTTTGTAAGAAAAAAATCCATTTACAAATAGATAAGATAAAGTTCACGTTGTTGTAAATCGTATTTATGAGATAAAAATAAAACTCGGTGCCCTTCCGACTCCAGACAGCGTGGCAAAGACGTAGGGAAGACAACATCTCTCCCACTTCCTGGTTTCAGAGCAGCGCACCACCTCCAGAGAAACCCGTTATTTTAACACACACCACACTGCAAACGCCACGAACGCCGTGCAAACTCAACGCCGTGCACGGTGAGCACGCAAAACGCACCGTGCATACCTCCGCACTACTTTTCAACTTTAAAAAAGCAGATAAGAAAACCAGTCAACGCCATGCAGGTTGCCAACCAAGGTGATCACTTCCTGAAATGCCCTCCATTACTTTACAGCACAACTTCACGGACCTGTGCGCTGCGGTTCGAGCGCCGCTCTGCCGCACCCCAAACAAGCCCGCCGCGACGAGGTTTACAAAGCGGTTCAATCTTTTTACCTGCCCGGATAAGTAGATCGAGCTGGTTAGCGGGTCCCTCATGCAGCGACGTCGCCATGTTTTGTCCAGAGGCGCAGATTCACATTGACTCGCGTTGAACGCACGACTCGCAGATCACTCCGCCTCCACAGGAAATCTCCACAAATTCGGCGGCGCGCACAGATCCTTCCGCGCTGAGCACAGGAAATCCTCCGCGCTCTCGGCTTTACGTTTAATTTGCGTCAACAGCAGTGAATTCTCTCAATCAATGGATTCGTTTTCAAAACTTGTATTTTATCGCCAATCTAGTATTATTAACATCCCATATGAACTGTAGGACGACAACACGAAAACAACACACACGTGTGATACGTATACGTAACGCGCCATGAAAACAATTATTCTGTACTCAGAATAAATAATAAAAACATCTGTAAGTGTAATTGCTGTGAATACACACAAGTATGACTAGACTGGGCGATTATAATTTGTTCTGCATATTTTCTTGTGTCTGATCATTTTAGGGTTTTATTACTAGATTACGATCATTCGTTTCTAAATAAGTTTTTAATTTTAAGACCTTTTACTTGTCAACCAGCGATACCTAATGTTTTCTAGACGAATAATTTGGTTAAACGATAATCTCAAGACGATTTTTGTGCACAAATGTCCACAAGGGGGCAGAGACTCATCAGACAGCGCCTAGGCACCAGCTCTCTACAGATACAGATACCGTCCATATTCATTCCCTATGGGTACGTTTATATAACAATCATGCATACACGGTTTCCACTGTACTGCATAAATTTCAGCTCATAGTGATAATATTCTAAATACAACATATTATACTGCATAAAACATAACCACTAACGTAACTGAGACACAAAGGAAAAAAGAGGTATCAGTCTCTATGCGAGAGAACTATACAGAGTGCCCACAAAGTTCCTAATTCAGCCCACTGTGATTTACAAGGCATTATGAAATACATAATTTTGGATATGCAGTCCTGCATTTTCTCAAATATTATTTCCCAAAATCTCACTGCCAAAACCAACTGATAGAAATCACAGGATTAAAAAAACACATTTCAAGGTGCAGTCGAAGAAAAATTAGGTTTTATGGACATTTTTTTAATTAACACAGTTAATTAACTAATTAATTAATGTCCTTAAATTACTATACTATAATATTTGTCTGTCATATTTCTCGAGTTGTCCAAATAACATTTGTCAAGATCATAAAAACAAGACAAAAAAATAATTAAAAAATAAATAATTTTTCAATAAATAATTGAAAAATAATTCATTTTTGCTGCTGTGAATTTGAACTCAATATACTCTTCGTCGCTTTTATACAATGCTTTTACAAATGAGTCTGGCTTTTGCGCGAAACATTTTTCTGTCTGCAGGAAAGCACATTAGAAACGGTCAGTCATATGCCTATCTCGAGAATCATGACTGAAATGCATTTTAAAAAGCTGTGTGTTTCTAAAAAAAATTTATTTGGTCCTTTATGTTATTATCGTAGCCTATTTATTTAATGATGTTTGGTCAGTACGACTTTGCAACAAAAGTGGACATCACAAAATCTTCCAACACAGCCCACATCAGTATTACAACTGGATGTGCATTGTAAGCAGGACTGTGTATGTGATGCAGATGAGGTTGTGTGATTGCTCTTGTCTTAACAGCAAATATAAGATTTTGTCGTTATTTACTCCTCATATCAAACTTAAACAACTTTCTTTTTCAGAACATAAAACCAGGACAGTTCAACCAAAAATGAAAATTCTTCTATAATTTACTCACCATCATGTCATTCTAAACCTGTCTGGGTAGCTGGATTCAATACAGTAGCATAGCAGCATAACATCTGAAATTGTTTATTCACCAAAACTGACTGTGACACTTGAAAAAGGATCAGTCAGCCTCTGTCCTGCTGACACACTTATCAAGTGTATAAATAAGTGATAAATTAAATTAAATAAGTGATAAATTAAGTTAAGTTAATGCCACGGTTCACTGTATTGAATCCATCCCACTGTATATTTATTTAAAAATCTCCTTTTTGTGTTCCTTAGAAGTCAGACAGGTTTGAAACGAGACAAGGTTGATTAAATTACAAAATCTCCATTTTAGGGTAACCTGTCCCTTTAAGTGTTTGCATGTAACTTGAGTACATGAGTGTGGTTGCATCGGGCGACTCTTACCTGTCTCCAGCACCTCTGTCTCCACCTCCTGCTCCTCAGCTACACCCTGCATCAGGTAGCTTTCATCATCATACACCAGCACCTGTGCAGCGAAGCCCTGCTCCAACCGCGCGCTGGGTACAGGCTCCACGATCACTGCAGGATACTCCACCTCCCCCTCCACCTCCACCTCCACTTCTCCTTCCATCTCCCCCTCCACCTCACACACTCCCTCCTCCTGAGACAGAGACCGTGTGTTCATGACAAAAGAACAAAAGTAAAACTTAAACTTTATAAACAAAGCTGAAGACAATTCAGATGTTTAGGTTGTGACTGTAAATGCACATAGTTCTAGAATTATTTCTAGTTTTTAGAATTTTTAGGCCAATTCTGTTAAACGATCCGTCACAGTTTTCTTCTGTGACACAGATGGGCAGGTAAATATGAACTGGATAACACATTGAGAACAAAGTGGAATAAAAGGATGTACTCAGGGATATCTTAACTACTTGTTTCCTAATGCTCTAAAACTTGGGAATATCTATGGAAAACTAGGAAGATCTGATGAGACGAACTTTGCAAAATCTAAATTTGTAACGTGTTAAATTTTATGACTAGCTATTTCTCCGAACTGCTAATTGTAGAAGCTTGGTGTCATTTTAACATAACGTTGTTTCTTTTTTAACTTTTATAAACTCAGGCACTATGACTATTATGCATCAGATGTCTGTGATTGGTCTGTGGTAACGCCACCTGTGGCTTGAGACTAGCAGTGATTGAAAATAAAGCCACAGACATGCTAAAATGAAACGCTTGTAGTTCTGAAGTTCTTACCGGTAAATGGTCGTCCACTGCAGTGACGTACTCCACCACGGTTCCTCCGCTGTCTACGAGCACCACAGACGTCATGACTCATACCCCGCAGTCTGCTGACCTCCTGTGGCAACCTCCAGTACTGCAGTCAATAAATAAAACGTGTCATTGTTAAGTTACAATTCCTGCAAGAAATTTAAACATAGACAAACTTTCTCAATTGTGCGAGCAGAGCCAAAGCTTTTTAACCTACTCTCCCCTTGCTCTGTCTGCCTGTCTGTTTAAACAGGAAACTCGCTCTTGCTAAGGAACAGAACATCAAAACAGGAAACCTGCCTGTGGAACACTGGCGCCATGGCAACAGCCAACATGCTTTGATTTGTCAAGGGTTGAGCGCTGAAGTGAAAACTATTAAAGCAGCAGGACACTCCCAAATTTTGAGTCCTCCTCACTTTCAGTAAAGAGAGACAGGGCGAGAGACAACCAGAGCCAGTGTGACAACCCAGTGACTGAATTATTAAGTAAATGACTTCACTGTCACAGTTTCAGACAGCCAAAGTGACTGTGCAGGTATACATTAAATTAAATAAATACAGTATCAGTTATTTGCACTGTTTCGAATACTTCAAAGTTATCAAAACCACAACATAACACAAATGTAAAAAAAAATCAAAGATAACCAGAATACAACTATGCACACTGTGAGCATTGACTTAACCAACTGTATAACCAACAGTATAATAAATACATGTAATTGAGTTATATACATATAAAACGAGTTTTATAAAGAAATACAGTGCTGTTTTTGGGTCACTAATAAAATGTGCATTTTCGTGAGGTTGCCCGTGTTAATTCCACTGCACAAATGATTTTCTTGTGCCTCTTCAAACATTTTTCAGCTTTGCTTTTCAAACATGAATCATCATGTTCTGCCCAGACAGTAAAATTAGAGTAAAAAGCTATTTCAGTTTTGGTGCAAGTTATTACATTTTGATGAAAGGTTATAAAGACAAGTATTGTTTTCTTCTGAATAGCCTGCACTGATAAATCATACGCACAATAAGACCAGAAATATGTATAAAAGGGATAGTTCCCTTTTTTCATCACATTCTCACCTTCATGTCATTTCCAAACCTGTATGACTTTTTTGCTTCTGAGGAACACAAAAAAAGATATTTTAATGGATGTGGGTAACCAAACAACAGTGGCACCCACTGACTTCCATTTTATAGACACAAAACCACTGAGACGTCTCAAAATATCTTCTTTTATGTTCCACAGAAGAAAAAGTCATATAGGTCTGGAATGACTTGGATGAGTAAAGGATAGAAATCCATTTTTTGGGTGAACTATCCCATAAAGTTTTAATTTCATATTCATTTTCTAATTACAATATGAAGATAATTACTGTACTACACTAATGATTTTCACTACTGTATGCTATTGTACATCGGGGCATCATTTTAACACGGCACCATACATATCTACCTACAACAAATTAAAGCAACACCAACAATCATTTTATATAGTGACCGTCCAGCAGTTGCACTGCAGGTCAGGCTGTTACATTATTAAGTGCTCTGGTAAATACCCTGCTCTATTACCAAAGCAACGCAGTCACAAGGTTTGCGCAGGGGCGAAGTGGGGTGTGACACACTTCCTCACAGATGCGTCTGGATCGCGTTATCTGCGAATCACAAACTGACAAGTTTTTTTGCAGCTTCCCTAAAACCAGTCTTTAACACTACGTGCCTTTTTTAGCTTGACTCCATTCCTCAATTAATTAAATTCATATTTATCATGTAACAAAACAAATATAGAGCTAGCCAATCACAAACTATGTTGTTTAAACACACAAATGCCACGTACTGAACTCCACTTACTGGTATGATGGGTGTACTATTACTTAAAGAGTAAGTTTCAATTCCACACAAGTTGTGCTATCAGATGTTATCAGGAAAGTCCAAGTAATTCATCTGCTTCCAACCTTTTGTTCCTGGTGCTGCTGTAAAATTCCCACAGTGTTCCATGGTGCATTCCGATTACCAGGAAACAGTCCAAGACATTATCTTACACAAAGATATCTGGTCCACTTCAGCCATGTCTCTCTGTTCTTCCAAAATCTCCACATTCCAACCACCAGACTTCACAGAATCCAGCCACTTCACCCAAAACTCCAAGGAAACATTGAGTAATGTACAAATCATAGAGAAGCAAAAAAACTGCCCATGATCTGCACAGAAAAGCAGAAACACACTTTATCGCTTTCATTTCCAGTACTTTTGTGTCTTCCACACCTGTTCTCAACGGCTACATTTATTACTAAATCAGTTTCTCACTCTCTCTCAACCTCTCCTCGTGTCTAGAGGCTAAGGCAGCGTTTGTAAGTTCGACTCAGCATTCTGTGAGGCAGGATCACATGGTCGGAGCTTTCCGAACAGGAGTCACATGACCAGCGCACAACGCTGCTTTTGTGTCCTCAACAGACTCTCCAGTGATGCAACGTCCCACCTTTAGACACGCACACAAAAACACACACACAACCAAGGCCAAAATTCAGTCTCCACCCTTCAGATGAAACAAATTATTCCTCAACGAGGATCCGCTTGCATCAGCTTTCCGTCAAAAAGCATGTCACGAAACGGACAGAAAGCACTTCTGCTTTTTAAACATTCAAGAAGTTTTGCGCTAAAGGGATAACACACTCAAAATGTGTCTTTTTCTCACCCTGATGTGTCAAATCTGTAAGTCTGTCTCTAAAACACAGACCTTGACTTCAGTGCTGCCTTTAGTAGCATATATTGATCGAGGGCAGCCAAGCTTTTAAAAAATCCCCCAGAATACTAATCAATGTATGCAAAATACAAACATTAAAATTCTGCACTTTTAAAAAAGGTGCTACATAAGGTTCTTCACAGCAATGCCACAGATGAACCATTTTGTGTTTTACACTGAATGGTTCTGCGGCTGTTAAAGGCTCTTTATGGAACCACACAAACAAAAATGGTTCTTCTGTGGCACCATTCAGCACTGTTATTTTCAAGAGTTTGTTTTATGAGCTTCACATAAGAAAGAAAGTCAAAGAGGTTTGGAACAGGTTTTATCTGTTCCATTAAGGTTTGTTCCATTTGGAAGCGAACTTCTGCTAGGATGAAGACATGCCGGTTTTATTAAATATGACCATTGACTTTAACACAGGGGTTAAATAATTGAGCCAAACAGGGACCAAATGTTAGCCTGCTGTGCACGAAATTGGTTTACAAAGCAGAAAGAAATTTCCTGCATTCAAATCTTCCTATCGAATGACACACTGCCTCTCACAAACCAAATTCTTTCGGGATAAGATTTATTAAAAGTTTGAAAGCACTGCAGCCATTTGTTAAAATACTACGTGCCTACAGAAAGCATTTACCTCTGTGGATTCATGTTTTGTTGTTTCACAGGATGTTTTGCCACTAACTGAGCGAAATAGCTCTCTAGAAAGCGATCTAAAATAATTATATAGGAAGTACGAAGTCCAAAGAAATTGATTTTTTTCATCTTTATCCCCTTTAAGCCGACAAACCTAAACAATTACTGACAGATCAAATTGGTTAACGTTAAATAGAAACGACTAATCATGGGGTCTCAAATAATTTAACTTAGAAGGTTTAACTTGAGATGAGTCGTTATTATGGCACAACTTAAATAATAAAAAAAAAATAGCACACCAAGCAACTTCATAATTAACTGTAACCACACAAAGCACAAGCATAGAGTGGAAGGTTTCCTAGTCATTGAATATCTGGAGTAGAGCTCAATTAATAATTAAGATATGGAAGGATGATGCAGATGTTAATCTACCTTGAGAAGACTCCAAAACAGAGAGACCATTCCAGTGACATCTTTGATGGAGTCAGAATTCTTTGTGTTTGTAGGGACACTATACAGAATTTTCAGTTACTGTTTGCAAACAAAACATTTAAACTTAGCCCCTCCTTTTAGGTGGAACACTGCCAGTAGTACACGCCCCCTGACCCTCACCTGCATATCCTTATGAGGTGACCTCCCAGAAATGTCCCAAGCGCCCCAAAACAATAAAAAAATAATAAAATACATATAATAAAACACAGACAGAGCACCGTTTCTGCACATACAAACACCTACACACTTTTAGTGGATCATAAATAATAGAAAGGGAGAATGTACTTGCATACTGCAGCTTTAAGAATTATGCTTTGAGAGCACTAAACACACCCTGTTTATTGGCTTCTGAACATCTGGAAGAGAAGGGAAATCCAATTCAGTCCACTCTTCATTTTAAGAGGAAGTCAAATGTAATTATAATTCACTGGGCAAGTTTTTCAAACACTCGTTGCTTCCATGACAACACAGA
>JAZGTJ010020509.1:0-10357 GCA_036877575.1 Botia almorhae
TCATGAGCCTAAGAGAAACGGTTGAATAACATTGACAAACGCAATTCTAGTAAATAGTGAACAATACTACGCAACAGATCAATGTTCATTTAAATGTGTTTGTGTAGCTCAACTGTGTTGTGTTAGCAGCGCAAAGGTTGTGCGTTTGATTCCCAAGAAACACGTACTAAACATAGCATATAGGTTGAAAGCACTTTAAATCGCTTTGGATGAAAGTGTCTTTCCAAATATGTGCTGATTGAAAGTTTAATATATATATAATATAATATCATACACATCTTCTCTATTCCAAACCAGTTAGTTTGGACATGAACAGTTCCTATTGTAGAACTTGTCAATAACAAATGGGTCTTAGCAGTGTCATTTTCTGAATGCTCTTTAATGATACAATACATAGTTTTGCAGTTCACCTGCTCAAACATGAAGGCAAACTCCACTCCCTCTTTAGGCATGCTTTCAACATCCAGAAAACAATAGAGCTTAAAATACAGCCTCCAGGGGCCTTCCTCCTCCTCCTCCTCACCACCTGCCAACCTAAAACAAAGCAGAGCAGATCATTTGTATTGTGAAATACAGAAATGGAAAAACCAAAACTCAGAATTTCTCAAAATCTTTCGTTAACTGTAATACAATGCATAAATTGTCATGATTTACCTCTCAAACTTGGCCAGAATATCCGCCACAATCACACGGCTCTCTATAGCCCGACTCTCCACCTTATTGTGCTCAAACAGAGAGAACATGTTCCTGCTGTTTTCCATTGCCAGACCACGAATCAGTTTCTCCACCACCTTGACATGAACAAGAACAAATGAAATCTACTGTTAACCTTCATCGTAACATGCTTTGAGTGCTGTATGATTTCATCTGAATAATGGGTCTGTTTGTTCTCAAAACAACTGACCAGCTCTGCTTGTCTCTCACCTCTCCAGCTGTTGTGTGCGAGTTGATGGATATCTTGCAGGACCCTCCTCCATGGCAGTACACAGTAGTTGTCATTTCCTGCCTGTTCAGCAGGGCAGCGATCTCCTCCTGAGAGGGCACAAACTCCCTGGTTTTTGTCTTCTTCAGGGACTCGCCAATGAAGTGTGCGTACTTCTCTATCTCAGTGCCAGGGTAACGCTCCCTAACTCTAAGAGATTATTCACAAAAAAGGCCAAAAATTAGGTGCTTGACCCATCAAATTCATATATTACCATCAGCCAATCCCAACGTGCTATTTCATAAGCCCCGCCCACATGCCCTGTAGTGCAGGATGTTTCTCAGTTACCTCTTCAGGTGGAATCGGAGGTAACGCAGGATGGCGCGGCTAGGCAGGAAGGTGCAGCTCATGCAGGTGAGAAGGTGCCAGTGGGCGCGGTTTCCGGGGCTGTTGGGCTGCGGCACGTGATTGGTCTGTTTGATCAGCTGACAGTACACCTCATCTCTCAGAGGCCGCAGGTCATGGCAGGTCTGCAGGATGCCCTGGATGATTGCGACAGGTTCCGAGACTATCTCCATCTCCTGAAGCAAGCTAAAGATCTTGACTGCCTCGTCCTGAAGACTTCCATAACCCTTCTCCTTTTGCGCTGCAGAGAGAAAGAAGCAAAGTTAGTAAGACGTGCTGGATTATATGATAACAGAATAAAAAACGTGTGTGAAGAAGCTGATTAAAGACTCACAAGGTTCGCTGACCTCTCCGTAGGGCAGTGGCAGCAGAGGTGAGTGCAAAGGATGCTGGGTATATCTGAGGATGGGGTTTCTGCGGTACATTTGTTCCACAGCCTCAGAGTTCACACTGTTCTCCTACACAACGGCCCAAAATATATGTTCATGGTCTCAATACCCAGCAAATGCACATACTAATAAAACAAGTGTCTGCTAAATGCGTTCGTGTCAATGGTGACTAAAACTAAGGCCAAAACATTTTTATGTACTGAAGCTACTAACAAGACCTATCATACATAATAAAAGTGATTACAGGCAAACAAAATATTTTAACTCTATTAAACAGTGTCTTTAAGTACCTTGATGTCTCTTATAAGCTGCTGGGTGGGCGTTTCGATAGGTGCCTTGTTGTCAATGACACCCTGAATAGTGGACACCCAGTGCATTGCATCATTTAACAACTTAGTGTACAAATGGTACGAATGTTTACGCCCATGAACTATGATGTTCCAATAACCTGCAATGAAACCACAGATCAGCATGTTGTACATGATCTGTGGAGTAAATTAACTACATTTTATACAAACTGAACTCATATTCAGAATAAAAAACAACATTAAAGACACAAAGACGAAAAGGTATAAGATGTTTAAGATGATACTTGCTGAAAATAACAGAATGAACTTAACAATCAATAAATAATAATCAATAAATCAATAACAAACTGTGATGCACGCATTGTGTGCTGTGTTTCTGTATCTGAATGGCTTTCTGGTCACACTCACCCGTCTCTTTGAACTTCTTCTCCTCAGGCTGGACCACAGAGCACAAGCTGTTGAGAACCAGAGTTCCCATCTTGGAGGCGTTGCGCTCAGAAGACTTGAAGTAATCCAGAGAGGTGTTGGTCAAAACAAACCAGCGCTTTTTCAGTTTGGGAGCAGAACTCTTGGCCCCCGCCTTCACCTCTTTGTGCAGCCAACCTGAATCAAACACACACTGACCCATCAGAGATTGTGCTGAAGCTTCCGGCTGTGGCCAGATCATAGTAAATGACCAGACCACCATTTAAAGCCATTTTGAACAACAGTATTTGAACATTTCTTATATAATGACTATCCATGCACATGTTTAGAGGTTCATTCATTGTGAGGCCACATAGAATCTTTGTCCCTAACATATTAGTCAAATAAGTTAGGGCACTTGAAAGTGAACTAGCAAAAAAAAAAAAAAGATTGATGTAAAACTGAAAAGAAACAGTAACCAGTCTTACAGTCAGCTCAGCTGGCATGACGTCTGCAACTGTGGGTTGTGGGTTCAATTCCCTAGAAGCACTTAAACTGATAAAACAGGAGCATCTGCTACATGCATTAAAGATCAACAGCTGACCTCTGACCAGGAACTCCTGTCCGTCACTCTTGGTGTCTCCTTTGGGTTTCTGCAGCAGACCGATCCAGTGATGCATCTCCTCCGGCAGGTCTGAGTTACAGTGAATCACACGATTGGCTGTGATGATCACAAATGAATTGGGCCTATCGAGGAAGGAACAAAAGTTGTTTTAGCACCTTTCACATGTACCAGTTGAGCCACAGGAACACAGATATGAACTGGTAGCATTAACATGGCAAACTTACTACATACCAGCTACTGTACTGTAACTCAATTGGTAGAGCATTTTATTAACTTTCTCAGAAAAAAATACCTACATACTGTACATACACTTGCTGTAACATCAAAAACATTACCAGAATGGAGAAAATAATTTACAGTAATTATTATCCCAAACTCTTCTTTGTCTGTCATTGGTCACCAAAAACAGATCGCTCCTCCCCAAATGTTGCTGTTTGTAGTAATGTTTTGATAACACCACAGTTAGAGTTTTGCTCTTTTTAGGGAACACGGCCTACAAATGTATGAATTTTATGAATTCACCAGCTCATCCAGTCCTAATGAAAAAAATTACAGTAAAAATTTTTGGCTTTCTATCTTAGAAGGAGGAGGTTGATCTGGGCTCTGAGCTAAACCACTGGACTACAAATTTGGATAAAGTGAAGTTCTTCAAGCAAGGGAGAAGTTAAGGAGCAGAAGGAAGATGGGCGGCTACTTATATACTCTTTGTAAATGATTGACAGGACCAGATGATTAAGCTCCTCCCTAAACATTTAAATCTTCATTTAACTGCTTGTGTTGAAGGTGTAATTCTGTAACACACGGTCTCACCTGTCAGGATTATCGGAAGCACATACAGAGTCAATCAATCCGACATCCAGAGTGCCCTGAGAGACAGAGATGAGAGCTTGTCAAAGACACAAGAGTTTCACTGTATAAGCTTTACATGGAAGAGGAGATGTGCAGAAACACTGACCACAGCGTTCTTCGGGTTGGCCTGCTCGTGAGACATCTCCAGCAGCTGCTCTGGTGAGGCAGTGGCAACTCGATTCAACATGTTAAACCAACCACTAGATGAGAGAGAAGAAGCGTGAAGAATCTGGTGTTGGTATGAATATACAGATGCTTCTTTGGGATGAGGTAATGGTGTCAACGTACCTGGCGTCTTCTGGTGACTCAGCAAACACCTGGTATGTTTTCTCCTCTGTCACGATGTTCAGAGCGTTCTCCTTCTCGTGATTATCCACGATCTCCCTGGATAGAAAGTTACAGTTATCACGTAGTTCTGTGATTAGAGCATAGCGCTAGCACCACCAAGATCATGGGTTCATAGACTCATAGAAAACAAACTAAACGAATGTATTCCTTGAATAGACCATTTGTGTCCTCTTTTCTTAGTTCTAGTATTACATTTTATCAACAGACTGGAAATGTTAAATGGCAAGAGATGTAATATAACATGTTATCACAATACTGTCTTCTATTCCACGTGTTCTTACTTGGCTGTTCGAATGTCGATGGTTCCTTTCAGCTTCTCTTCACTGTCATTCTCAAAGTACATGAGTTTGAAATCACGCAGGACGAACCAGCGCATTTTCCAGTTCCTGCGGGAGAGCGTGGACAAACCTCCGCCCTTCTTATACAGCCAGCCCGACTTCAACGACTCCTGCTTGGAGCGAAACCACATGAAGGTATCGTCCTTCAGAACACACCAACGTCTGCGCCACGGGATCATCAGACCAGCTGTGGAGAAAATATATGTTTAAATGAGTCTTTGTGGGACCTAATCTCAACATTACCCTAATTGCTATGATGTTTGATGATCAGAAAAGCGTTGATGTGAATGTTTTATAGAAGTTTGTTGATTATAAACACTCTGACTCAGGTATTGTGTCGACGAGGTCATCGAGAGTGATGATGATGTCATACTGTGATTTCGTACCCTTCATGTAGAGATAACTGTGGAAATACGGAGGTCCGTTCCCATTCAAGATGTTGACTTTCCCATTGGACGCCTCCTCATCTGTGTCCACCCCCCCATCATGATCCTCATCGCTCTCAGCATACTGAAGACAGACAGGAAGAGAGACAGACAGGATGAGAGACAGACAGGAAGAGAGACAGACAGGAAGTCAAACCATTAAACATGATGAAAGAACCGGTAAACAATAAATAAATTATTAAAACGTCTATATGTAGATACATAGGAAATGAATATCAATAACATCAACAATAAACATCTGAAATTTAAAATCTAATTTAAACCTGGAAATAAACAGAAAAAACACTGTGATGGAAATTTAATGAAGAAATACAAGAGCATTATTTCTATGTTGCTGATAATATAAGCAGATTTGTCACACTGGCTTTGTTTAGAATAATGCAAATGTGTGTATGTTTATCTTCATATAAACAGAACCTGAATCTTCATATAACTCACTGAATCTGAGCTTCGGTTGCAGGACTCCTGGCTTGCGTTGGTGCAGGTGGACTTGCGCGTTTGTTCCGCATCTGTTGCTGCAGTGTTGCTCTGTCCATCCTCCAGCTCGTCCTGGTCGTAGTCCGACTCTCCATCTCCTAGCATGCTGTAGATGGGTTCCTCTGTGTCCGGCAGAGATTCTGGAGCGGTCAGCTTGCTGGTGCGGTCCATATCCTCCCCCTCCTTTTTCTCAGTATCTTCTTTAACCGTTTTGGATTCAGGCTTTCCAGGTATCTTTATGGTTTCTCCAGGGAGTGGGGGAGGAGGTGGAGGAGGTGGAGGAGGAGGAGGTGGGGGAGGGGGACAAGGTGGAACGTTGGGAGCAGATGGGGGCACCATGCCCTCAGCAAAGTCAGGAGGTGGAGGTGGCAGATTATCAAAGATCTCCTGATCTATAGGACCTTCTAGCGGAGGAGGAAACTGCTGGAGTGGAATGCACTCTTCATCCGTGTGGAAGCTTTCATCCACCTTTTCTTTGGTGGTAGATGTTGGTCTGGAGGTGGATTGTTTGGGAACACCAGGGATGACCTCTGGACCTCCAGTGTCCAGCAGCTCGAGGAATTCTGTTGCTACGCGAGAAGCCTTTTTTTTCTGACGCAAAGTCTCAGCATCGCGACGTAAGCGGAGTTCCTGTCTGGAGGTCTCGCAAAGCATGGACACGCCATCTTCTCTTTTCTTCTGCAGACGTTCAATCTCTTTCTCCAAACGTAGGATCTCCTCCATCTGACGGGTCTCCTCCTCAGAAGAACGTGGAGACTGAGAGAGACCGAGGGTGGGGGGGGGGTAAAGAAAATACTGTATATATATTGTCTGAATATAAAAATCCACAATTTCACATAAGTTCACACTCATTTAACATTGGAAACAGTTTTACCTGTGTGTCTCCATCTGTCTTTTTCTCCTCCTCTTTCTTTTTCTTTTCCTCTTTGAGTTTACGACAGACTCCTCGTGCCACCTGCCCTCGCCTGTGTTTCTGGAGGACCAGCGTGGCTGAGCGTTTCCGTAGAAACCGTTGCCGATAGAGATGAGTGCGGTAGTTCTTCTGGATTGTCACAATGCTGGCCAGAGCCTTCCTAAAGTTCTTCCTGTAGCGAGTGCACAGAGCACAAGTGTGCTAACAAAACATCAAAATTCTTTCTGAGTGAAAACAAACGCTTTACCATTTTACTGGAAACTTGATCAACAGTGAAATGTACTACAGCAAAACATAAACAAACTTTAAAGCAGTTCTGTACAAAAGAAAGAAATGTTCAAGCTTACACACACACACACCTTGCTGTGTATCTTAGCAGATAGGCTCGTATGATAAGCCCAGCTTTGCTCCGTACTTCATCTCTTTGCTTCTCCAGCTTCTGTTCTAAAGATTCCTTCAGGAACACCTGGAGGTCAAAGGTCATTTCAGGTCAGTGCCATCAAGCACACCACTCGCACACACACACACACAGAAAGAGACAGAAAATGTGCATGTACGTCTCAAGTGGAAGAGATGAAGAGAGCTCAAAAGGGCAAAGGTCACTTGCCTTGGTCTTTCCAAGCTGCCACTGCTTCTTGGTCCAGTCATGGAGTGTCAGCAGGTCTGTGCTGTTCTTCTTTACATCTCCATCTGCAGCCATGGCAACCTTTTCCTTATCTTTAAGAATGATCTTATACCTGAAGTGCACAAACATTAACCAAAAACCCTCTGAGAAACATAAGCTAACAGAAATCTCTGCACCTGTGTGTGTTTTCACATCACCTGCTGAAGAAGTCTTGAAACGTGCGTCGGACGGGAAATCCAGCTCTGCGGATCTTCACTGTCTCCAACATGCCCGAATAGCGCAACTGATTCAGAACCACGTCTGGGTCAAACTTGTTTGGGGTCTGTGTACAAAGGCAGAGAAATAACATGCCATGTTGTTGCACTAGCTTTGAGTGGCTAGGCCAATCAACCGCACGTTGATGTCAATCCCACTATGATGTCAACAATCTCACTATGATGTCATGCCATCTTGCATTCTCATTGGTTGATGTGGCTGCCCTCACCTTGTCCATGTTGGGTTTGATGCAGCGCACAAAGAAGGGGTTGGACACACTGAGAGTGGCCATTAGGGAATGAAGGGAGTCCTGAGTGACAAGTGAGACAACCAATCCCAAGTCATTTGAACATTGAATGTGAAGTGGTTTATTGTTTAAGAACATGTAGTATGCAGTATAAAAATTCACAAAATATAAATTAAGCGTTTGCCCAAAACATGTCTGTAGTGTTTGGTTAAGCTGGATCACAAATGGTATATAAGATGTACAATTTTGTGCAGTAATACTTGATGGTTTAACGTTACAATTCAAAAATGTAAAAGTTTGAAAAATACTGTTTATTTGTATATAAATAGTATGTATTTGGTGTTTAGTGTAATAATGTTTAATAAAATTCATGTATAATATACTTTCATGGCAGTTTAAACTCACTCTGAACTGAGAGCTGACGGTAAGCTTTTTCCTCGCTGTGCTCATTTTAAGAGTCTCCTCATTGTTCCTGCTGCTCACTTGCTCAAACAGATCATAGATGAAGTCCAGTCTGCACACACACACACACGCACACACAATTACAAACAGGTCGTGTATGTGGAAAAGACACAAGAGAAACTTGTATGTACACAGGAGTATAACTGTCTGACAATGTTAACAACTTAGAAATGTTTGTGTGTGTTCGTTGTTTTTTGTGTGTGTGTGTCTTACCGACTATCCTTTAGCATGGTCAGGATATCATCTCGGAACGTGTCTCTGTTCTTCTCCAAAATCCCCCTCACATCATACAAGACCTACAGAGAGGAACATACAGAGAAACGAGGTGAAATAAGAGAACAGTGACATTCCAATATATCGTACAAACTCACACGCTTCCTCTTACCTCGCCAGCATAGTGCTTAATTCCAAACTGATGGTCTGCCAGTCTGGGTTTCACATAGTAAGGATTAGTCTGTGAAAAACAAACGTGTGTGTTTATACGTAGCGTATGTATGTTAACATGCTAAAAACATAGTAAATGATGAAGCTATAACTTACAGCGTGTTTGCTGTGTAGTTTCTCCAGCAGTGTGAAGTCAGTGCCTTTGGGGAATCGGCTCTCCTCATTAATTAGAGCTAACATACCCAGTTTCTGCACAAACACAGTACATAAACATCGTCAAACACATTAAATAACCAATACAAAGCTGAAGACATAGAAGCTACAAAAGGACCGCAAGAGACCCCGGCATAGACGGAAGGTGCAGAATATAGAACATTATAAACATGTGCCGGGTAGCCCGACCCGCAATAACAATAATAAAAAATATTTCTGTCCCTATAAGTTTTTAATATTTAGTGAGTTGTCTAACTGTCCAGCAGCAGCAGCAGCAGCAGCAGCAGCAGCAGCAGCAGCAGCCCTGACAAGGGTAGGACAAATAAACTGAACAGCTGACTGTGATTGGTTTACCTTCTCTATCAGATCCAGACATTCCGCATTATCCATCCAATCAATAGCTTCCCAGTGAATCCCTTCCCTGTAAGAATCAGTTTTTGCATATAATATAGACGTTATCTTACTGGATGTATCAGCAAAACAACTGGTAATTGATATGATAAGATATATATATGCTATCAGACTTCACCTGTTGTACTCCAGTTGCTCCAGAGAGAAGATGTGCTTGTTGAAATATTCTTGCAGTTTCTCATTGGCGTAATTAATGCTAAACTGCTCAAAGCGGTTCACCTTCATAAAGCACACAGACTTGAGTTACATTTCAATAAAAATATCTCCATCTATCTATCTATCTATCTATCTATCTATCTATCTATCTATCTATCTATCTATCTATCTATCTATCTATCTATATGTGTGTGTGTGCGTGTCATATCTATGTGAATGTGCAGGTGCCCCCCCAGCTAACAAGGAACATTGTCAGAATGTTCAAAAACACATTCTTGCAGTAACGTTAGTGGAATGTTATAGATCTTACATCAAAACATTATTCTTAAGTTTTTTAAATGTTACAAAATTATGTTTGAATAACGCTCTTATAACAAAGCAATAACATTAATAGAACGTCTAAAAAACTGGACATTTTGAACGCTCCTAAAATTAGGAAACCTTCTTACAACCTAAAATTGTTCGCTGGCTTGTGTGTATTGAATCTAGTTGCCTCACACCTCAAAGTTCTCAAAGCCGAAGATGTCGAGGATTCCAATTGATTTGAAATTGTCTTTGCTCTTTATCTTATGATTAATTCGCATGATGATCCATGAGAAGCACTGGGAATACAGCGCCATGGCAACCGAATCCCTGGTATCTATCGCCTGCCAATCAGAAGTTAGAAGTAAACAGGTCAGCAACTAGTTGGTATCTATTGTAAGTATACATTAATGTGAGCATCTCATTATGAGAAATCAAGCATAAGCAGAAATATATGCATCTATTACAAAAGCTTACCTGCTCCACAGTAAGAGGAGAGCAGATCTCCTCTCCTCTGAGGATCATGGAACGCTGGGTCAGAACTTCAGACAGCTGGAAACAATCCAGGCCCAGAAGATCACTCACATTAGAAAGAACTGCAGGAAACAGAGGAAAATATTTGCCAACAAGCACATTTTAGTGTTGTCTCTTTTGCATTGAGGAAGAATAGCGCCTCTCACCCTGTTGGGTGGTGATTTGAGCGCCCCCTGCTGTCATAAACTCCACATTGCCGAGCTGCAGAACTCCAGACAGCAGTTTGAACATATCTCTGACCTCCTCCTCTGTGAACTCCATGACCTTCAGAGCCTCCTGCCGAGGGTGAAAGAGTGATGGAATGATAAAATTCTTCTTTAATTTCCTTTTCTGACGAGCTCA
>JAZGTJ010020510.1:0-10357 GCA_036877575.1 Botia almorhae
GTCATGCTAATTAATGCTTATACTTGTTGGCATCATGTTAAAAACATACTAGCATCAAGTTAAACATGCTAGATTAATGGTAAAACATGTTAACATCATGTTAAAATGTGCTAGTATGTTAAAACATATTAGAATCATGCTATGAATCATCTAAATGTTCTTGCTAATTAATGTTAAAACATGTTAAAATGTGAAAGCTCCATTTAAAAATATTTTAGCATCATGTTAAAACATGCTAAAATCATACTAGATTATTAAAATGTTGAAAACATAACAAATCAACACTTAAATATGGTAAAACCCAAACAAGTTTTTAAAAGATCGGTTCTGAGGATTAAAAAAAGCCATCAAGGCTTTGACGATTTTTTGAACTTACGTGAGGGTAAGTTAAATTACAAACGTTTCATTTTGGGGTAAACTAATTCTTTAAAAAAACGTTACAGTAAACATTTAAATAAATGTGTCTATTGGGTGCTTTTATCCTTTTCCCTAAAGTTTCTAAAGCAAAACAAGCTAAATTCCACTGTTGTTATTTTGTGACCTCTTTCCATATTATACTTTCTAGTTTCTGAATAACTCGAATTAAGAAATAAAAATAAAATACTTTTATGACACTTGTTTTGTGCTTTTTGGAGCTCAATGTAAAATATCACGGAACAGAAAAGCCGTGTAAAGTCATCAAAAATTCTTCAGCATACAGGTTTGAAACATCATCAGGTTGAAGAAAATAATGACAGAACTTTAACTTGAGACTTTAACTATTCCTTAAATAAATCACAGTGCTATGTGTTACTCTTTACTTTTTTGCAGACTCATCCCAACATTATCATTAAAACATTAACATCAGGTCATGTGATTTCTAATCAGATCCTTACACAAAATTGCTCAACCATTCAGCTTTCCCAGAATATCCCACTGATTTGCAGAGCTACAGGCCTCATTGAATCCAGATTTTGGTCTTTGAAAAGCCACCACAATTCTTTCCACATTCAATGTTTTATTTATAACTGGTTATTTGATCTGGTTTGAGACCATTATGGGAATATGTGCCTTTCTGAATAATCAATAAATAGCCATTTCATTATTTAGAAGGATCTGCTATGAAGGGCTGCAGAAAGTGAAAGTCAATGCACAAATCCGTCATTGCTGATAAATGAGATCACTTGTAAAGTTAGATGGGTGGCAAAAGAGCTGCATGCATGCAAAAGGTTCAGTGCATTGCTGAATACTATTAGCAGGCAGTAAATATGGCACAGCCACCTCCACAGGATATGATTCGGTGAGTGGGTGGCGGGGAAAGGGAGGTAAATTCAGAGATTAATTAACCCGTTGAATTATGGACATTTTCAGGGCTCCATTTCACTGACCCATGGACGTAAATGGGTCCACCCTGGCCTTGGCAGAGAGCAAGGTTCTCATTCTAAAGAATGAGATACTAAAAGAATTTTTTGAATAGATGGAAAATGTAGCCTGGCCATTTAGTGTCATAAAGTGCAGCCAAGCCAGCAAAGGGGCTCCTCAGGAAAGAAGCAATACTATTCCAATCAAATCTCAGACAGATGAGAGATGGGCCTGTCCACTCTGAATTTTTATACTGTGAAGGGGGCTGTGAGAAAATAATGCCATCTGTGAGTGAATTAACCTCTTAGGTGGATGGAAGGCCTCTGTCATCTATGGGAGGAGGAAATGAATGAGTGGAAAAGAGGGTGGGAAATCAAGCCAGAGAGAGGCATACATTGAATCGTAACCCCTCATATGGACGTCCAGGACTGCAGCTCGAGCACGTGCTGTGATTAAAAGAGAGTGTGTAGCACACTGTTGGTTGAGATTTTTGTTGATACTTAAAGTTGTGAGCAAAATCAATTCATTTTATTTTTGCATAATGTCAGTTCAAGTACATGCAAAACGATGCAAATGTAGCAAACACATTGTCCTGTCAGACCAGATAGGCTTAAAAGTTCAGCTGATCTACAGCAGAACTTTTGAAGATCACATTGTGTAGCTTTATCAATGTCCAATGAAACCAACACTAGAAATAAAGTTGGTATGAAATTATTGTTTACCTCCAGAATTAAAGTTTCATTGTTTAAATTCAGAGACTTACTAGAAACATTTAGGAAATTATAGAACAAACCGATAGCCAATGATGGATTTTTGCCTCTGGATTTTCTACAGTTGCACCTCTAATTTACATACTGCTATTAAGCACTGAAAGTATGTACTTAGCTGGTAATGGGGAAGGTCATACTTTTTAATAAACAATACAGTAGTACTACATCATGCTTCCACGACATTAAATTTACCCATTTGTCACCTAGCTACTACACACCTGTCATGTAACCTATCTGCATCTATAAAAAATAATTACCTAAAAATATTTCATTGTTGGGTTGATATACATGTATAACCATACACCAGCACTGAAAAATAGATAAATTCAAAAGAGCAATGTCTCAAACTCAACTTTGCAAAAGGGCTATGGTCAATATTAGTAAAACTAAATGTGCACACACATGCTTCAAATCTATTGAAAACATATATTTACTTATTTTAAACTTTTTAAATTTACTCACAGTTTGTCTCAAAAGC
Organism: Botia almorhae; assembly: GCA_036877575.1. Lineage (NCBI taxonomy): Eukaryota > Metazoa > Chordata > Actinopteri > Cypriniformes > Botiidae > Botia > Botia almorhae. The sequence continues at coordinate 2,590 of JAZGTJ010020510.1, forward strand.
TTGGCATTTTTTGAGCGCAGCTGACCATGACAAACTGCACCAAAAACTTTACTGATGCCCCAAAATGTGTATTTCACTACAGCTGTTTTTGAGACACAATTTTAAAGTCCATTTCAACCGGGAAGAAAAAAATAGACAAACACGGACACAACAGAAACAGACAATAGGCTAAATATTGTGTATATTGTGTAAAATGCAAAAATAGATTTTTTTTATGTCTCATCGTACTGAACGACACGGAGAACAATACACAATGTAAGGTACAATCATTACGGTACTCAAATCAAACAAATAATTGAGATGTAGGGTATGTTGGTGGCGCGTCAAACGTGTATTCGGAGTGACACGTGCGTTAGATGACGCGCGTAAGGTCAGAGTTTACCGGAAGCTGTTGTCTGCTGCCGGGAGACAGATCAACGCAAAGTCGTCAGCGTTACCGTACGGTTTTAACACACAACACGGTTTTCTTCAGGGATTCGAGCTTTGTTTTCGTCCTGTCCAGTGGAATGGTGAAATGCTGTTTGTGTCATCCTAAATCAAGCGCGTCAAACTGAACGAATTTGAAGCCGGAAGTAGAGTAGAACGGCATGTGTTAGCCTAGTCGCTAACACATTTCATGTTTTTAAATGACAAGTGAGCGAGTTATTGTGCGTTAAATTACTGATATTACAGTTCATATGAGTGCAGTTATACAGCTAATCTATCCTGATGATCTGATCAGCGTGAGATCAATTTAACGGATCAGTCACTCTCATCCTCTGATCCAGGTATGGGCATTTTCTCGTTTAGTCTGGATGTATGTGCTTCAGTGTAAAGTAAAGCTTTTTATGAGATCTGTAAAACTGACTGCTTTTTTTCTAAAAAAATAGTGTCAGCCTACCAAAACAAAACTGCATGGTAACCATAGTTTTAACCAAAATACTACATTTACTACTGTTTACCAGCTGTTACTACAAAATGATACAAGAGTATTCTGTTTGAGAACTCATGACACACCACAATTTATTCACGTGTGTTCTGAAATAATTGTTTTGTTTTCTCAGGAGTCTCCAGGCACCATGAGTGGTAAGTATGGGCTGGTGAATTCCAGCTCAAGGAAGCACATCTCTATAACTGTTCCATCATCATCATCATCATCCACAGAGGTGATGTCACCTCATATCAGATCAGTGGAAGAGCTGAGAGTGTTGGGCATCAACCTGAGCAGTTTCAACACACCTACACAGTTTTTCATCTGTGTGGCTGGCATCTTCCTCTTTTACCTCATCTACGGCTACCTGCAGGTGACAATATGACCAGTTCAACAGCAGTCAGTAAATTACGCTTGTCTGTTACTGAACAGGACATGCATTGGAATGGGTGAATTAAACCAGTCCTGATATGCTTTGTGAAATGCTGTCTGTCTGTTGTGCTTTTAGGAGCTCATATTCTCAGTGGAGGGGTTTAAACCATTTGGGTGGTATCTGACTTTAGTGCAGTTTGGATTTTACTCCTTTTTTGGTCTGGTGGAACTACAGCTCAGTCAGGATAAAAGGAGGAGGTGGGTTGTATCTTCATAAATAAAATTTTAATCCAACCTTTTCATATTCTTGTGTTAAGACCAAGATAAATTTGCTTTGAGTTTTATTGGAATTTTAGATCTCTTACGTCATCATGCATCAATCAATACTCCATCCAAAGTCTCTCCCTTTAATATGCAAATAATGACACGCAGACAAGTTTGTTGATGTTGTTTGGGACAGTGTGAACTAGCCCTAAAAATCATTTAAAAAACTGACAAACTAAAACGTTAATAAAATGTTTGTTTTTCAGGATACCATGCAAAACATACATGATCATTGCATTTTTAACAGTTGGGACCATGGGCCTTTCCAACACTTCTCTGGGATACTTAAACTATCCTACACAAGTTATCTTCAAGTGCTGCAAACTCATTCCTGTCATGATTGGAGGTGTTTTTATACAAGGTAAATCATGTCATACAATCCCACAAGTGACTCAATCACTTGATTAGTATGTGTTAGTTTTTGAAAATCCTTCATACAGCTGTTTTCCAAATCATTGTGTTCACGCCTTTCAAACTGTAAAAAGGACCAAAAACATCATTACAGTGTCTAGTCACAGTTTTTGGTCCTTTATAAACTTTTATAGACATTACTGTACTGTAAATTGTTGTATGATTGAGGATTCTTCAAAATGCTTACTTTTAATGTCTTGTGAGGACCAAAAAATAAATTTTTTAATGTTTGGGGGAACTACTTTCATTTTAAAATGAGGTCGCTTTTGTCCATCAAAATCATTATTCATAAGCAAGTTCCTTTTTATCTTTAACTGGCTGTTGTTCTTGTGTTCTTCACGTGTCTTATGCAAGAACTAGGATGTTTTAATAACCTGAGCAAGAAAGAATAGGAGCAGTTCAGTGTCTCCAACTTCGCATTATGTGAAGATATATTGCTTTATTCTCTGGTTACATTGACCTCACGTCCCCAGAGGCTGCTGCGTCAGATCTTTGGGACATTGGTTCAGGATGCACGTGAGATGCCAACCCATCAAACATGGACCAAATCAAAGCACAGCACCCAACTTGCTGCATGTCCTCACGACAACTACCTGTTTGGAAAACACTTTGGCCTTTTTTTCCCCACATTTTTAACCTCCAGCTCTCATTTCTTACCCCACTTACGACTGATTTGAAGAACATTTTCAAAGATCTTTGTAAAGCCAACCTCCAGCCAGTTTCGAACCTGCAGCCAGACAATGCCCTCAGCTTAGGCGTCTTTTGTGATTTGTTTGAACTGATCTTTGTCAGAGTTTCTTGGTTTGATAATGCTTGTTGATGTTATGCTTTTAGGGAAGCGTTACAACATTGCGGATGTGTCAGCTGCTTTTTGCATGAGTTTAGGTCTGATCTGGTTCACACTGGCAGACAGTAAAATTGCACCAAACTTCAATGTAACAGGTAAAGCACAAATTCTACTCTAGTCAGCTGATCATAAAATATGGGCTCTGTTTCAAAACCTAGTGGATTGACTTGCTGTCTACTATCTGCAGACTTTTGTCTGTTTTATATTTTTATAATTGTTTGTTTCTCCAGGAGTAATTCTTATATCCATGGCTCTTTGTGCGGATGCTGCTATTGGAAATGTGCAGGAAAAAGCCATGAAACTCTATAGTGGGACCAACTCTGAGATGGTACCAACTATTTACAAGTCTGTCATTGTGAATTGCTTCTGTTGTGTTGTGAAGAACTCTAAGTGTATTATTATCATTGTCACTTGCAGGTCTTGTACTCTTATTCAATTGGCTTTGTGTATATTCTGTTGGGTCTGCTGTCTGTGGGGGGACTTGGGCCTGCCATTTCCTTCTGCGCTCAGGTGCATTTAAACACTTTACATACCGTGTAGTAAAATGAACATCACCTTCACAGGGTCTACAGGGTCTTTCCACATTAAAGGACTTTTTCTTCAGGTCATTCTAATATTTGCCAAGTTTGCTTGCAACAGAAGCAGACATATCTTTGTCTGACGCAATATACTTTTTTTGATGTAAATGTGGGCAGATTTGTGTTTGCATTTTGCAACAATTTTTTGTTCTGTAAATTGTCTGGGTGGTTAGGAGGGAATTATAAGATCTGAAAGTTAAGGTATTTTTTACTTGGGATTTACTAGGGTTTACTTGGATTCTTTTTTAAAAAAAAGCAATGTTTATGTGGTGCATTTGGCCAAACCACAGCTGAATGCTTGTAAAACTGCCATGAGACTTTTGAACTATTAAATCACTAATGTTTACTTCATACAGTTATCCCTTATGTGAAAAGAGTAAGACAACAATGTGTTTTATATGATGTTACCTCTGTCTGTATTTTTAAGTTCTAAATGTTCTCAGTATTTTTATAATTCTCAGCATCCTGTTACCACTTATGGTTACGCATTCTTCTTCTCTCTGATGGGATATTTTGGCATTTCGTTTGTTCTGGCCTTAATAAAGCTATTTGGAGCACTGGTTGCTGTCACAGGTAAGATGATCACACTGATGTGGTAGTTTTGGTCGTAAATTTAACACCAGCAAATAAATTAAACTGTTTTGGTTTACAGTGACTACGGGAAGGAAAGCCATGACCGTTGTGCTGTCCTTTGTGTTCTTTTCAAAACCTTTCACTTTTCAGTAAGTGGACCACAATAATTTCAAACATAAAAATAAACATTTACTGCATGAAATGTTACTGCAAATAAAGCTTTATATTTATCAGTATTAATGTAAGCTAGAGATTTAATTTATATTGTGATATTGTGAGGCTGTGATTCTGTATATGTTATGATGTCATTTGGTTAAGGTTATCCACGCCGAAAAAGAAAAGTAGTTGTTTCAGAGGTTTAGAAATTTTGAATTTTCTTCATTATAACATGCCCCATTTGTGCACAATGAGAACACCTGAGACATTAATTAAGAGTTAATAAGTTAATAGGTTCAATTTCATGGCTTTTCTTATTTTTGCTTGGAAATGTAATGACACGCTCTGATTTTTTCACAGATACATCTGGGGGGGATTGCTGGTGGTGTTTGGCATTTTCTTAAGCGTCTATAGTAAAAACAAAGACAAAATGAGGATTCCTTCATTAGCAGAGCTCAGGAAACAAGTGCTCAGAGGGAGGAATGTGCGTCTGCTGTCTCAGAATGTGTAGGAGAAAGAACAGTTTTTTTCAGGCATCCTACATCAGGTGATGATCAGGTGTGGTTCGAAGTGTTGGCAAGGTAGATGGGCGCGCACAACCACAACACACACGGATCTTGGGGACCATGAGACACACATTAAATCAAAGGGACTGTAACCTAGAGCCTAAAAGCAACGATTTGCACTAGACAGTGGTGGTCAACAGAGCCATTGGTGTTTTAAATGACATCTTTTCACCTGCATGTGCCATAAAATAATGGCAACACTAAACACACAAGACAGAACTGTATTTTTTGGATTGCATTGCAATTGTACAGGGATAAAGAAATCATTTATTCTGTTCAAATGGTGGAAATTTTGTATGTTTAAAGGGCTGACATTCGGGAAATTGTGAAATTTATCAGCTGCCTTTTTTGCTGTTTGTTTGGTGAAAGGGTAAGTGTTTTTATATTAAAAACAAACTTGGAAGTTGATTTAGACAGTCTGGTGTGTTTTCATGAATAATGGTGCCTCTTATCCGTTGGCTTCAGCATGGGCAGTTGAAAGACTGCCAAGCACTTCCTCAGATGTGTCGCCCTGTGATTGCCCAAAGCCAGTTTGAGTAGTAATCCTGGAATAAGATAACACACATGAAGAAAACAAACATTGTGGACAGGGCTTGGCTTTAGACCTAATTTGAATGAGCAGAATGTCACATTTGTGTGTGTCTGTGTGTGCGCCAAATGTGTGACGTTGGAAGCCTCAGGAAAATGATTATTGTGCAGTTGTTGCCACCCTCTCCTTCAGAGACACAGGCCGTTAGAAACAGACACAACAGAAGACTGGCCGCTAAAATGCAATTTAAATTGAATTTCCTTTGCATTTTTAAGCTTAAGCTATCTTAAAGCTGAAGTGTGCATTTCTTTGATGTTAAAAGACCTGTCAATTAACAGGTAATCAACAGGTCATGTACAACTACAGTGCACAAGCTTAGAAAAAAACATAACATTATTGTTGGTTGGTATGAATGATTATAGTTATGAGATATGAACTGAACTCCAGGATAGTGGTCCTCCAGGATCACAATTGGATATTTCCCCAAACTATTGGTAGGTTGATTCCATGAAATGGTAAGAAACAGAAATGACACACTTCAACTTTAAACTTAGCTGTTTGTTAAACCAAAAATGAATATCATCATTTACTCACCCATCTGTTGATCCGTACAGTCACCAATGGCTAGATGCACCTGCTGTGCTCAAGTTACATTTATGCTACAACTTCTCACAAACATTTTATTTATGTTTAAACACAATTTCCAGAAGCCTCCAATAAATAATGTTTCAATAATTTCTCAGACTGATTAGATAACATAAATGAGCTATTGGTAAGTGGATAAAAATAGGATTCATAGGATGTAGAGCAGTTCAAGACCTTTTATTAGCCCTGCTTCACCACCTGTGCATGCCAGGTTTACACAAACACAAAATATGGACTTTATGATAAATGTCAATTATTTATTTTTGACTTGTATAATTTGCTGTCTGTGGTTCATGGAAAAATATCAGGCTTTGAAATATGAGAAATGTATGATTTTGACTCGACAGGTTACTGAGCTTGGCAAGCTTTTTTAATAGATCAAGTAGTCCTTGTATGACTCGATAAGAGCTTGCCAAGATGACATTGAGTGAACTTTGGTCATTTTTGCCCAGTTGTTCTGATGTAGGTCACTTGGCACTGGAGATGAACATCTGTGAGAATATCTTTAATACTCCTGTCCACTGATTTCCAGAGTCTTTGTACAGTTCTGGAAATCACAGCTTCACAGAGTGCTGTCTGTATCTCTGTATGAGCTCTGGAATGCTCTAATGATGACAGACCAGACACTGAGGCCAACAAGACACTAAATGAAGGGTAATTAGTAATTCACATTTTCTTTACATCTCGCACAAAACATTTTAACATGATCAAAAGTCTTATCTAATCCCATGTCCTAAATATGTTGATACTGCCTTGAAAAGGCAGTTTATCCATTTTATTTTAACCCTGTGACAGAAAGATTGCCTTGCAATCATATTGTAAATGTTTGTTTCTTTAAATACATGCTGCATACAGTAAACATTTAACAATGTTACCCTACAGTACAAAAAAACAATTACAAATAAAATGGTTTGCAGTACAAAATGAATAGAGGTAAATCTATAAAATACAGTGGCCAAGTTTATTATCAGGGATTTTTATTGAATTATAGCAGTGGTAAGTCACAATGCCTGAGAATGGGCCTTATATTTTACCTAATGTACTGTAACTTGTGGCAGAAGCTGCCTTTTGTAAACTGAATGTGTCTGGCTGCCAGTGGCATGTGCTTGGAGTTATTTTTAGCTGTACAAAACAGCTTATGCTGCTTGTTGTAAACTGGTATTTCTTGCCATACTATTTTATTGTGTTGTAATTCTAAACACACTGCTTTGTAGTGCAGGTAGTTGGTTATTTACTGCACCGTGTTATTCTTCTACTTATTTACCCCTAGCAGTTAATGAATTGAAAATCTCGAACATTCCCAGAAAATGTTATCCACCACAAAATAAGGTGGATAAACAATAGACTTTAAATAGACCATCTTAAAAGTGAAACATCCAAAGAGTGAAACATCTGTCTCTGTCTCTCTGTTAAAAATGCTGTTAACAAAGAATGCTTTCAAAAATGGAAGTGTTAAACGTTTATTTTCATAAATTAACAAAATGCAGTGAATGAACAAAAGATAAATCCATATCAAAATTTGGTGTGACCACCATTTGCCTCCAAACATCTTGGAGAACGAACCACAGATCTGTGGATGTAGGCTCTCACATCCTTGTCTCTTCATGTAATCCCAGACACACTCGATGATGTTGAGATCAGGGCTCTGTGGGGGCCATGCCATCACTTCCAGTACTTGTTCTTTACGCTGAAGATAGTTTTTAATGACTTTGGCTGTATGTTTGGGGCCGTTGTCCTGCTGCAGAATAAATTTGGGGCCAACACCTCACTGATGGTATTGCATGATGGATAAGTATCTGCCTGTATTTCTCAGCATTGAGAACACCATTAATCCTGACCAAATCTCCAACTCCATTT
>JAZGTJ010020511.1:0-10356 GCA_036877575.1 Botia almorhae
ACCAATTACTGGACTTTATTGCAAATATGTGTGAACAGGATTATTTTGACAATATTGTCATCTGTATGCGAAACTTTTCCAAAACACAAAGGAAAAATGGTTCCATTTGTCATGTATACATGTACTAAACATGTACTAACATTGTCATGTACTAAATCCAAAAGCAATTATTAACTGTGATTTTCAATTTTTTTTTAACTTATTATTTAATTAGACTGTCAATAGTTGACAAAGTTGCATTAAAAATCTAATAAAAAAATTATCGGAAAAAATCTTGATGCCACAAACTTGCAGCATGGTCATGTGACAACAATTTAGCGTACTACTTTTGAATGTCTGTTGTCACATACTGCAGTGTGTAGGCTGTACGCCGTACGCTGCTCCATTTTGAATGTAGATTCCTACTCTCAGCTGTCTGAATAGGGCAATTAGCCTCAGCACGTTAAACAAAGAATCATACACACTGTCAATAATGTGAACAAATCTGCTTGCTATGATACAACTGCAGCCTAAATCTCATTAAGTGATTACCTCGTCTCATTCCTCAGATCCCGAGCTTGTTGTATTGTCTATTGTAGTCACTGGCTCCACCAGACGCTCGTATGAGACCACCATCATAATCTGATGATCATTCAGAATGGGAGATAAAGTGTAACAATTTGAGTTGTATTAAAGTTTGTCTCAAAATGAAAATTATTCCATCATTTTTTCCCCCTCATGTCATTCCAAAGATGTACGACTCATGAATGTATGATGTATAATTTTGAAGTATGCGGGTAACCAAACAACAATGAAACCCTTTGACTTCCATTGTATAGACACAAAAATGTCTTAAAATCATATTGACATGACATGAGGGTGAGTAAACAATGTAAAATTTGGGGGTAAACTATCCCTTTAAACACAAAATATTCCTGAGTTTAAGGAATCTTTTGCATTACGCTCACTACTAGATTACATGCTCTAAATGTGCACACACAGACTCACTGTGAGCAGTACAAGAAGACCCATCATCACCCCCAACATCACATAAAGGTCAGAGGTCAGACCGCCTGCCCACAAAGGGCCGAGGATGGTAGCCAGTCCTCCGACAGAACGCCGAATTCCCTGACTGAATCCTGACAATGACATGCAAAAGCAGACAGCATTGACTTTACAGAGAAACCTCTACAGTCAGAAACCATAAACAGTCTCCTACAATATAACAACCATTATTTGGACATGTTTGGCCTTGCTAAGGTTGCTAACAGTTGCTGGGTAGTAACTAGACAGCCAGCTGGACAAGCAGACAGACAAATAGATAAAGGTATATTATTTTAGTACTATTATACCTTGTGTCTTCTCTGATGTTACTTTTGAGAAGAGAGACACCTGGGCAACCGCCACAAAAGGGAGGCCCAGGACCTGAAGGAAAACCCCAATGACAAATTCTGCCAGCTGCCATGCAAATCCACCTAAAACAACAACAAGAACTGAAGATTTCAAGACATGGAGTTTACAGCTCATAACATTCACTACTGTACATTATGTTCTTACCCTGGGGATTGGTCAAAAATATAAGGCACCAAACACAGGAAATATTGCAGAGGATGAGGCCGACGGCCAGGACAACTCGCTCTGCCACGCGTTTGCTTAACCAATGCACAAACAGGAAACCAGCGATCACCTCCACGCCACACACGCAGTACATGATGCTGTTCTCCAACTCACCAAAGTTAAAAAACTCCTGCGTCAGAGGAGTCACCATAGTCTGTGGAGGCATCAGTAAATAAATTATTACACTTCATAAACATTTACTATAGATTATGTTCTCATATATTCTATATGCAGAGCTTTGCAATGCCCAGGGTTCAATCCCAGGGAACACACATGCTTACTGCAATAATCTGAGTTACTTTGCATCAGCCCAATGCAAAAATGTAAGTGTAATCAAAGCGATGTGTTTGTGGTCCTGGTATTCCCTATGTTATGGAAACCAAATGTCCCCTCAGGTATAGTAAGAGCAGTAAATTTTGACCTTGTGGGGACACAACATTATTTTTCATCTCCATAAGGAAACAAGCTTTTAAATCATACAGAATAATCATTTTTAAAGTAGCAGAAAGCTTTCAGTGAGGTTTAGGGGTGTGTGTGAGTGTGTGTGACGTGTGTGTGAGTGTCTGGACTCACCTCCAGAGCAGTCTGGTTAAACAGTGTGATAAACTGAGCAGACAACAGCACAACCACCTCCTCTCTGAGAAACTCTACCGATAAAAACAATGAGATATCAGTTTTAACACAGACAGATATTAAACAAAACTACTTCCCACAGATTGTCTAAAATTAATGAAAAAATACAGTACTATTGACTGAAGCTAGCAAATTAGGCTATACTGCACATGATATTGTCTCACATACAGTAGACAGACTTTTGACTATCCATGTAAAGAATGTTGTAGATTCCACTTACACAGGAAGAGACAATGCAGTTACTAATTCATCTTCAAATTAAAAGCACTCAATTTATTATGCCAATGTGTTTGTGTATCCAGTGGGAAACACCAATACAAAAAGTGTGTAAAGCCAGCCAATCAGATTTGGGTGCAATATGCATTAGTCAGTGAATGGACTGTGTTGTGAATCAAGTTTCTTGATTTAACTGAGAAGGTTTCAGCACTACTGCAAAAAAATCTGACCAAAACTGCAAATAGAGACTTTTAGCTAATATTTTAATGTCTGTCTTTTATATTTACTAGGGATGCTCTGATCAGGATTTTTGTAGCCGATACGACTACTGATTTCTTGACATCATGATCAGCTTATATTGATCCCAATTCCAGTCCTTCAAGCTTTATATAACTGACATGTAAGCTTTTGAGGTCTGTTGCCTTGGTTATATTACTTACAGTAATTATGCATATTATTGTTTTAATACGGAAACAAATAAATACGTTTCAACAAAGAGTTTATTCTACAAAGAGCAGTTTAATGCCCTTTAAATCATGACTAAAGCTAATGCTTGACATCATTACTTGTGTTACGCTATCAAATTGTGACTGTTTGTGAGATCGGCCAAATTTAGTGAGTACCGATTGAGTCATAGAATGTCATTATTGGCCGAAATCAATCTGTGGTTGATCGATCAGAGCATGCCTAATATTCACCCATCCTTGTCATGTCACAAAAAACTATGGTTTGTAGCTTCACATGTCAGTAAGACAGTTCTCATCTAAGTAGGCCGTTTATAGCCAGAATAAGCCGTAAAGTGCGGCAGATTTTTTGCTAATTGCTACATTTGACAAGTTTCCATCTTCACTTTTACCTTGTCTGGCACTAAAGTTCTTAAAGGGGCTTGAGCTGATATCCTCAGGTGGAGGTGAGGGTGAAGGTGAAACACATTTCGCATCACCATTGGCTCGGAACTGGACACTGGTGACCGTGCCGTATGACCCAGTGAGCTCATGAGGACCAACTAAAGGTTGGGATTCTGCATCCTCTTCAGCTTCCTGTTCCTCCTCTTCCTGCTCCACCTCGTTCCTCTGAGGTTTATCGTCTTGAGGATAGACATCCCAGTACATGAACATAACAACAAACTGCAGAAGGATCCACAGCAGGCACATGAAGCCCTGAAAGACAAAAGTTATTTGTGTTACAAATGTTTCTAAACATTCACTGGTGCTTTGAAGCCTTAGAAGATCTGAGAAGCTCACCCCTGGAGATGTGTATTTGTTCACTGTAAAAAGTCCTATCTGGAAGTTACAGAGTCTAAGAAAGATGTTAAATGCTGGACCTGAAAAACAATACAAAAATATAATCCTTGTGAATTAGTTTTGGATTTGTATGGTCTGCAACCAGTTGATGTATTTATATGTGTAAATTTCATTTACTGTAATTTCACTTTGCCACAAGATGATGTCTGTCTCAAAGCTTAATGAAATAAACCAAGCAAATATATTTGTATATAAATATGCCAAGTAAAAAAATATAAAAATAAACTTTCTGTGTTCACCAACATGATTATTAAATGGATAGCATGTGAAGTTTAAATTGAGTTCAATGACAGTCAGAAATTAAACAGATATTATAACTGTAGACTGTTACAGACTGTCATGTGTCAATCACCATTTGCACATTTTATCGTTTTCCGGTTGAATCTTATTTCCAATTTCTAAATCTCGTTGAACTACATAAAAATGTTATTTTGTATTTTTTTATTGTTTTTTAAATGGACAGTTATGTTTATTAGCATGTTTATAGCTTTGTCTGAGACTGGATTTGGAAACTGAAATTGGTACAGAGATTATAACGTTTTCTTGCTACTGGTATCAACTACAAAACCAATGGTATTGTGACTATGGTATCGTTTCCATGTACGGCTTAATTTTTTATTCTATATTCTCTATTATTCTATACCATACACTGACCAATGAGTAGCCCAGCTTGACGACAGGCCATAACCGCAGCAAAAACAGTTGAGCGATCATCAGGCGCAGTATTTCTAGTCAAGAAGCCGAAGATAGATGAACCAGCACCAGTTCCAATGCCTGGAAAAGACTAACCAGGTTAAACCACTAAACCATCACTTACATATAACCTCACAGTCATTAGATCCAAACCTTACCTGCAACCAGACGACTACAGAGCAATAACCATTTAGAGTATCCCATAAAATACATGAAATTACCTTCAAAAAGAATAGAAAGAGGTACTGGATTAGAGATTAGAGTCGACCAGGCCACTTCTCTCAACATATGTCAAAATGTCAAAACAAACTCCAAGGTGACACCAGCAAAAGCTTAGTTCACTTACCTACAATCTCAAATAGGTTTGCAAACAGGATGATTTTTTTTGTGGTGCGTGTGCGATCTGACCAATGGCCAAACAGAGGGCCGGCGAGAAGCCCGCTGAAGCTGAATGCTGATAGGCTGAGACCGAGGAAGTATGGTGCTGCATTTAGTGTCTGTAGATACCTCCATATTGTGGGCAAAATCACAGCTGAAAACACATGTATAGTTGAGCACATGGAAAAAATATCTGCAAATAAATATGTACATATATAAGAAAGAATCTGGTTATGGAGCTACTGAGGGCTGTATTCATGATTACGTATTTATTAATAAAGCAGGCAAATTTTGAATAAATGTAGACAGGATATTTAGATATATTTCCTAACATTAGTTGCATTGTCATCACTGACTTAAGTGGAATTGTAGCTATCCACTTGATAGCTAGTTTAAGAGATCACCCAAAAATAAAATCAATTCTTCCATCATTTACTCGCCCGCATGTCATTCCAAAGCTGTATGATTTTTTGCTTCTGAGGAACACAAAGGAAGATATTTTGAAGAATGTCAGTAACAGCAGTAGCAACCATTGACTGTCGTTAAACCACCGACACATTTCTCACAGTATCTTTTTACTATTTGAGGGTGAGGGTAAGTAAATGGTGGAAGAATTTTAATTTAGCAACTATAGAAAAAAATCCTCTGACGTACTATTAGAAAAAAATCTCAAGAATGGCAAAACAGAATGATTCTGAGATGGCCATAGAAAAAGTAACTTTCAAGTCAAATGTCTGATTTACAATTTTCTGACTTACCAATAATACTAGAAAGTACCAGCAATTCAAACAGTTACAATCTGCCACTGGTAAAGATTATTGTGTTATTAAGGAGTTAAATAAAGAGGTGAGTATTTTACAAAAGAAGATCAATAACATACTTTACCTGAAAATATAATTTAAATTATAGCAGACTATATCAGACCAAATCAAATTACACTATTACTCTAATCCCAGCTTGTCATTTAGTCTCGTTAGACTTGTTCCTTAAATGTTATTCACTTTACATTATAGCACAGGATCAATAATTAATATAATCACATACTGTTAAAAGTTTAGGCCAGTTAATCAGTAAGCAATGATTTTTGTAAAATTATGTATGATTACATTTTATTATATTGTGATAATATAATAACGAAACTTCTAACGAATTAGTTAAAAAGACAAACAAAAGGAAAAAATGGTATTGTCCATTATTAACAAAAACGTTATTTGTAGTTGAAGTAAAATATGTGCAGTAATCAGAGATCAGCACTTATACTTACCATACTCGATGCCGCTCAGTAAGAAGATTAGTCCTATAGTGAAGAACGTCAGACTCCGTTTACGTCTACAGTCCATTTCACCCTCTCAACACGATTTATAATATATCACAGATATTCTGACCCATATCAACGCGTCCCGCTGCGTGTAATGCACAGGACAGTGCGACCAATCACAGATCACACTCACTGCTCCACATGCTGCATACTAACACTAGTCAACATGACTCTGCAGGGCAGCGCGTGCGCTTTTATCACTGATATGTTAAACGCAAAAGATAAAGCACATCACCACCGATCTGAACAGGATCGTTTTCCTTAAAGATAAGAAGCAGATGACTCCTCTGTCTTGTTTAAAACGCTACATGCAATATTCAAACGCAGTGATTTTTGACAGCGGCTGCATTAAGAACGCACCTTAGGCAAGTCTCATTTTGCGTCACGTCCGCTTAACACTGCCCTGCGGGATTTTAACCATAGGCATGAATATTTTGCCGGCGTCACATAAAATTTAAGTCAGACATCTATATTTAAAGTCAGATATATATGGATATATATATACATATATATTCTCTATAGTATATATATATATATTCCAAGTTGCCATAAATCAATTAATTGATAATTATTAATTGGCCAATTAGTAAACCGATAAATGTAATTAGCAGAAATGGTAGCTTTCCTTTTCATATTATACAGGGTTATTACTAATAACATTTATGGGCCCTTACTAATATTATTACTACTAAAATTCATTTTTTAATGTTTGGAAACTCTCCTCCAGGCCTGATGAGTAGGCTATAAATGCAGGTATATATTTAAAGTTACATTTCACTCTGAAACCCATGACCTCTGCATTGCCAGTCCATGCCCTACAGCTGAGCTACAAAAACAGATATGTTGATTATAATCAAAGTTATGACATACTGGTCCCCACTTCTGACTGACACTGTTGAATGTCTTGTGCTTTTTATTATAGCTCTCACACTGCAGTCTGTGTCACACATATCAGTACTGTCATGTGGTTTAAATTTGATTTTGATCCGAGCTAAGTTGCACTTCCGCATATTTGCTCCAAACTGAAGGTCCATGCAGCAGAGGCTTCACTTAAAATTTTGATGGGTAGGCTTTTCCACACAGAAACTTAGTACGAGCCCCTGTGGACCAGGTCATCTGCCTTCGAAAGCTTATTACTAGTAAAACATTAGCTTAAAATAAAAACTCTCATTTACTGAGAAACTTTCAAAAGTGAAGTTACATATATGTAAAGTTACATGTTTGCAATCTCAATCAAAATGTACATTTTTTTGGTCATATATACACTTATCAGTCGTATATGACCACAATTTTTGTTTTACATATTACCACTGGGAACAGTTTCCTGATATATTTAGCAAAATCACTCTGTGATGAAACGAAAGCTATGCTAATCTTATAAAACAGGCATTTTGTGATGTTTTTCACTCTTCAGAAATGAGCATTCAATAAAAGCTCCAGGGAAGACAGAAAACACAGTGTAAGTGTGGAGATCAAGAGAACATCATTTAGAAAGCAAGTTTCTTCATTAGTAGATAGACTCTGGAATCCACTTCAAATCCGTGCAAATTATTAGCGTCTCCTTGAAGTCGCATTAGAAGGCCTCCGTATGACACATATGCAGATCTGTGCAGACACACAATCAATATTTATTGCTATATCAACTGACAGGTTTATCTGTGGTGAAAAACGTGTATTTGGAAAAATAAGACATCTAAAACTTTTTAAACAAAATTTTTCAGTAATTAATAAGCATAAAATATTCATGACTTCATATTTACAAAGAGCCTGGATAATTTGTGTTATTTTTATATTTGTACTTAAACCTTTAAAAAATACTTAATAAAAACCATTTAAAATAAATCAATGAAGGCAAAATGGTATGAATGTGAAAGTTCATGAATGTGTTATGTCAATTACCCATTTCTCTATAGCCTACAGAATGAAACAAAAATATATCAAGAATACTCACAGTCGTGTGGCTGCTTCTGTGGAGGTCTCATCTCCTTCAATTCTATAAACCTTACCATACATGACATAATCAAACTGATCAGCCCTACAAAACAAAGGCATCAATTTATTATATGTAGTATTACTGATATGCAATATTATTGTCACAACATTTAAGCAACAGCCCATGTTACCTGGATGGTCTGTCATCTTGAGGGTTGTATTCCCCATCATCTGGCGTTCCATCCTCATACAGTGTGCTGGCTATCACCAATCTAAATTTATCACCTGAAAGAATCATACATTGAACAAAGATTTCTTTTTAGAGATCTATTAATGTCACTCAATTCCAGCTGCAAATCATTCAGGAAAGATTGACCCAACCTCATCAATGTAGGGTTGTCACAAAATACAGATATTAATAATCGTGGTATTAATAACCATGATTATTGACAGTGTGTTAATAATGCACATATGATTATATCGTAAATAATTCAGCAATATGGTTGACACTCCAACATAGTAAGAAGTGGCATTACATCTGTTAAACTTTTGCCTGGGGCCACAATGGTTAAAACGTTCTCTCTGCCTCCCAACAATCATATTTTAAATGTTTTATTAAATAAAAATGAAAAATTCCAGCATATGCAGTGATAATATTGTTATTGTAAATTCCTTTGGCCACAATAACCATGTAGTGAAAATCTAATATTCACTACAGCAAGCTTCTAAACATTCTCAAATCAGAACAAGAAGCAATGTGGATTTACTCACCAAGATCAACAGGATAAATCTGAATGTTTACATCAAGGATAAGGTCCATTTTGAAAGACTCACTTTCACAGTGAAGACGAGATACTGATAACCACAGAACAAGTAGGTTAGGATTTCAGCCAACCAAACTTTTTGATAAATGACTTTGGGACAAGCAGGGAACGTATCTCACCTCTGTCAAATTTTTTCCCATCTGGATCTATATCCTTGACATCAAAGATATCCTCAAACAGAATTCCCGCCATCTATGCCAAAATTATTTATAACTGGGCAAAATCCCAAACTAATGTTGTGCTATCCTGCAAAAATAAAGAATTAGACAATTATTATTAGGGTCACTGTTTAGCTTTAAAAAGGCGGTTCTGACTATATGTGTGAATTGAATCTTGCTAGTAATCACTACAGTAAATAGTATCTGTTTCAAATATAATGTAATTACACACTTAATGCAAAAGTCACATACTTTCACCTGATAAATTATAAGTACGACCCAGTTAAGAATAAACGAAATAACAGATGCAGCGAAAAACGACTTTCCGCTCATTCAATACAAAATGAAACATGCCGCGAAACAATGTGCTTCACCTCTAACCACGTGATTATATTTTACTTCCGGATTATGAGCCGAGCGCGCACTCGGTGGATAAATTATTATAATAAATTAAATTAAAGCAACATTAAAGCATTCTTTGCATGCTTCGTATAATACATATTATATAATATTATTTAAATATAATTAACCCAATTAAATACCATGTTTAATAGTTTGTATTTGACTAACAAATGGATTACGTACAACACCAGCTAAACTGCAACACATTTTACGACAGATAAATTCGTCCACTGGCAGTTCCGTTGCGGTTGCTAGGAGAAAGCGTCTTCCTCATGGTTACGGTCTCAGATAGCCAGCATCTGTTTATCTCACAGACATCGCAGTTATTGTATTATATATCTTAAAATGTTTCAGAAAACAAACAGGACAGATATGTTCAGCGACTGTTGCACATAAAATATCATATCTTAGGTGAGTCTGATCGTGTTTAAATTGTAAAACGATCTACAATGCAGCACGCCTGCTAACGCGAGGGTGTTTATATTTATTGTGCTCTTTGTTAAACATATTGAAGTAATATTTACTTGTAGGTTGTTTGTTAAGTGTTTTTGTTTGTTATCTGCAGGTCTACTGTTATTATTTTAAACAAAAGACTGTGGTGCTTATGCTGATGTTTCCATTGATTACATATTGTCTAGATCAGCTGGAGGAGCAGAATCATGTTGAAATAATGTACCTATTGAATGTAGTTAAAATTTAGGGTTTAGCAGTGTCATATTGTGCATCTATGTGTTTATAACATGTATTATTTTGTAGGATAGACAGTAACATCAATGTGCTCCAGAAAATCTCAGAACATGGGTGAACATTTTGCAAGTGAAAGTGATCTGCTGTCAATGATTAGTGAGGTAGGTTTTTCCCCTGAATATTAGATATTTTTGTTATTCTCATAAACATTGAAA
>JAZGTJ010020512.1:0-10356 GCA_036877575.1 Botia almorhae
CAGTGTGAGTGTGTTTGAAGCTCCAGTCTCATCAAATGGACTTCAAACTCTCTCTGTTATCGTGGGGTGTCTTAAATAAACCTTCTTTCTTTCCCCTGCCCTCTCTTTTCTTTAAAGACTCTTTCCATCATTAATGTATGGTGACAGGAAGAGAGTGACAGGTGCTCAGTAAATATCAGAAGATTCTAGAGTGTGTCTGGTTAGGAAGGTGCTTGAAGATGTCCCGCGAGAGCTGATGAATGTTACGTTTGTTTTGTCTGTTTTTCACTTGTTCGTTTATTTTTTTGTCTGTCTATCCATCTGCCTGACTATATTTCTCTGTCTTTCCATCGTTTGTTTGTTCTATCATTTGTTTGTCTTTTATTTTGTTTATTCATTTACTGGACATTTCCAGCTGTGATGTCACGGTTCAGTGAAGACACTGGTGTTTGTGCACGATCGCTTGTGTAATATCTGTGACTAATCTGTAAATGATGGGATATACAGGCAGTGTATCTGTTAGTTGCTCCTCTGGTCCTGATCAGTGAGGCTGTGTTTACACATTCCACATGTTCTGATCTCATCACTGACCGCAGTGAATGATAACCAATGAGACGTGACGTGGGCTGGCAGGAAGTGAGCGCACATGTTGAGCTGTTTAAATGCAGCCTGCAGATGTGTCACGTATGTGCGTGTAAGCACGAACCCTTTCTCAGGTGAATGAGGACCCTCAGCTACCCCTGTGATTGCCTGAGAATAAAGAGAAGGCCCCTTGCTGTGTAATCAAATCCCTGTAAAAATACAAGCTGACCTGTATAACCAGTACACACACATATATATATATATATATATATATATATATCTGTGTGTGTGTGTGTGTGTATGCATATGGAATATATATAGGTATATATAATGGTGTTTATGTAGGAAGGTGTTAGCAGGGTTATTAATCATTTGTCTGTTTCCTATTTTCTTTCAACAGATACGTGGAGGAAAACTGATGATCACCAACGCCCGGAAGACGGATGCAGGGAAATATGTGTGCGTGGGAACCAACATGATGGGCGAGCGAGAGAGTGAAATCGCAGAGCTAACTGTTCTTGGTGTGTATTGACCAAACCTCATTTTAATATAATGTATGATTAAGAGTTTAGGGTTACAGAACTGATTCATGAATACTCGCGCGTGATTGGCTGTATTCATGACACATGTATTTAGAATCAGGTTCCCACACAAACAGTGTGTTTGAATGCAGATGGATTCTCTTAAACACACGTGCTATGAAATGTTTATGGGCAGGAGTGAGTCCAGATGTTTGGAGTTTGTGAGCTGCAGGAAGACTCGAGCATGTCATTGACCTGTTCAGAAGACATGACCCCATTAAACTTTGCCATGATACCAAAACCATCACACACACACACACACAAGATGGTTTAAACATCACTCTGTACAAACATGCACAAAATATATATATTTTTTGTCTATGGTCAGTTTATACCACATCAAGGACTGGTGAATGATATCGAATGACATCAAATAGTTTTACAAGTAATTCACACTTGTTTTGCTCATGTTTCATAAATGACAGCTTGTCATGTCACAGTGTATATATAAATGCATACTGTAATAAACACAACAGAGATTAAAATAGCTGCACTGCATGAGAGAAATGCAAACAGATGAACTGCAGTGAAACATGTCAAGAAGCACCTGCAGTGCTGTATCAGTGGCATATATAATAATCTCAACAGATTTGCTGTATGCCAACATTAGAGTTACATAATCCCAGTTAATCTGAGAGGAGCTTTGCTTTAACATTAGCTGCATGCACTGTTAAGATGAAACAACAATGTCAAAGGTCAAGATGAACAGAAAAATGAAGGGTTGATTATTTGTTAGAGGAAATGCACTCATGTCCCGCATGTGTCTGTTATGAAAGAGAGAGAGAGAGAGAGAGAGGATAAATGTTAAGACAGATATTTTGATATGGAATGGTGGGCTAAATTCATAAGTATTCAATCAGATCAGATTTGAGAACTTCTCAAAGGGAAGATCCAGAGTCCTCTGATTCATTCCTGTCATGTATGATGTGTGTGTGTGTGTGTGCAGAGAGGCCCAGTTTCTTAAGAAAGCCGAGCAGCCAGTCTGTTCTGGTGGATCAGAGTGTTGAGTTCAGGTGTGAGGCTCAAGGGGACCCTGTGCCCACCATCCGCTGGAGGAAAGAGGATGGAGAACTTCCAAAGGGACGGTGTGTGGAGGGTTTTGTGTATTTTCCTAGTTATCCTGAATTTAATTATTCTAAAATGTGCTCAGCAATAAATAAACAATGTTTCCTGTCACGTGTTGTTCTCTTGATGAGTAAGAGTCTGTGAAGTGTCTCTCAGTCTGTGAAGACTGTGTGTTTGTGTCTCATCATCTTCTCAGGCACGAGATCTCTGAGAATCACACGCTCAGACTGAAGAGACTGACCTCAGCAGACGCCGGCACTTACACCTGTCAGGCTGAGAACATGATGGGAAAAACAGAGGCCAGCGGCACGCTGACTGTCCACGGTACGAACACTTCAACACACACTGTCACTCAACACAGTGACTCAACACAGTGACTCAACACAGTGACTCAACACAGTGACTCAACACAGTGACTCAACACAGTGACTCAACACTGTCACTCAACACAGTGACTCAACACAGTGACTCAACACAGTCACTCAACACAGTGACTCAACACAGTGACTCAACACAGTGACTCAACACAGTGACTCAACACAGTGACTCAACACAGTGACTCAACACAGTGACTCAACACAGTGACACACTGCTTCACACCTGCAGTCTGCGGACACAAATGTCTGGTTTGTGTCCTTGTTTTGACTGGATTATTTACAGCTGTTAGTTTTAGACACACGTTTGCTGGTGTGACAGTTTGTCAGGTGGTTTTGTCTAACCTGACGTTTCATTTTGAACGACGCTTTATTTGAACTGTTGGAACTTTATGAACTGCAGCTAAAAAAAACACAGAATTTCTATAAAACAAATACATGTTCATTTTAAGTTTAGCTCTGTTTATGTTTATTTTTAACACAGATGAGACATGAGGGAGAATGAGGGAAACTAAAAATGTTTTTTACAATTATTTTGTGTACCCATACATACATTTATGTTTCTTATATATATGTAGGATAAATAGAGGACATCTCTCCTTTATTCATCTGCTATATATCTAGATCTTTTTCTTTCTCAACTCTTTTATTCACTTAAGCCCTTCAGTGGTTTTTCATGCTGTCTGTGCCTGAAGTCCTCAGGAAACAGTGTCCACATTGTGTCCTTCACACCCCTGAGCACTTTCTCGTCCCCTCACAGCTCTGCTTGTTGTTTTTACTGCATACACACTTTAGTGAATTATTATTTTACATGCATGTTTGGCAGTAACACTGAACCAGACGTCTACTGTAATGATCCGTCTCAGAACTCAGTGTGCAGTCGGCACAGATTTGCTTTTCAAATGCCAAAGTAATGATATTAATCACATTTCATGCCTAATGTTTCAGAATAGTGAGAAATCAAACCCACATATCTATTTTAAAGGAACAGCACATAGACTGTGTCTCAAAACCTCCAACTTCCCACCTTGACAGCATTTTTGGGCTTTAGAAGAGTTTAATGGTTTATTAAACAATTGCTTCAAAATGATTACAAAAATGCTGTCTAGGTAGGTGGCTAACTAGGTTTTGAAGCACAGCCGTGCACATTCATACACTTGTTCTCTCAGATATGTGATTTAGAATAAAGGTCAGTTCTCTCTTAAAAGGCCATGAAAAGATAATGCCGGGTACAAACGAGCCCCTCTCACTGGTGATTTACTCATTAGAGTTGATGTATTAGAGGAATGTGCTAGAATGCCATGCGAGTCCCAGGAGCAGCTCTGCTAATGGGCCGTGGAAACTGAGCCGAGTGGAAGCTGCAACCAGTGCCAAGAAAGGAACCAAAACTGTCCCAACCGGGCCAAGATAGTTCCTGTGCCCAGATGTTCTCAAATCTATAACTTTCCTTAGTTTCTCTCTCTTTCTTTCTCTCATTCTGGTGTTCATTCTCAAACAGCAAATCAGATCATTGTTTATTTCTTCTGTTTAACAACTCTCACCGCCTCTGAAACAACATGTTGTGTAGCTTTAAAGAGTCAGAGCAGAGGTTATATCATCCACCTAAAAAAAGATTTGTGAGGGAAACCTTCATCCATTCTCTGTCTTCACAACTGATTGACTGATTGAATTGTTTCTTTGTGTGTTCCTACATTTTATATTAACCATGTGTGTTTGTCCGCACACTGTGTGTTTTTATTCTTGTGTATACGTCACTATTTTTTATAGTGTTTTTTAAGTATGCAGACGCTGCCATGTTGGCCTCGTGTGTGCTTTATTTGCTCATCTGTCACATCTGTGTTTTATCATTCTTCTTTTTTTCTCTTTCAGTTGTGTCTGGTAAGTTGCAAATGTCACCTGTCACTGTTTTCGCTGCTTTGGCAGCAACAGGAAGTTGTCAGAACCACCTTTCATCCACCTCCATCCATCCACCAATCAGAACACTTGTCTGGGCTGTCACTGGGCCACAGTGACAGTGCAGCAGGTTTGGGTAAAACTAATGCTCTCGTACAAGGTAATGTCAAAAAATCGCCTCATTTTATTGCTTTGTGCCTCACTTAAATTCCCAGTTAATGCCTGTGAACGCATTACAGCAGTATGACCTGACCAGGTGAAGGTTGGTTTAGTGTTACATTGACGCTCAGCTGGTACGTGTGGGGGCGGGGTCATATTTCCTGTCACAGATGATCAATATACTCCTTTCTGATTAAGAGCTAAGATGTGTCGGACTTTAATGGGAGCTGAAGTGGAGTTTTCTGTCAGAAATCTGACCTGAGATCAGCACCATTAAAGAGTGTCAGTCTGTGACAGATGGGCCAAATTTATCCCCCCTCTTTATCTAAATTTTATTGCTGTGTGCTCCCGCCCATGCAAATGAAGTGAGTGTGGGGGTCACAGCGGTTCTTATTCCGTGCACATCTGTTTATATATTCCATCATATCTACATGTCCCCCTCTATAAATGACCAGTGTGGCTTTTGCTTTTGCTCTCCTGACGTTAATGCAACACTAAAAACTGTCACCATCCAGTTTTATTCATAGAAAGAGAATTTATACACAAATGTATGCACAGATCATTCCCAGATTGTAAAGGAATGTTCAGTAAAAATTAGAAACTGTTAAGAGATGGAAATGATCCTCATTTATAGCATAACTAGATAAACTGATCTGTTTATCTGCTATTCCTGCAGTACCTCCAGTGTTTGTGGTCAGACCCAGAAATCAGGTGGCTGGAGTCGGCCGAACTGTGACTTTTCAGTGTGAAGCTACAGGAAGTCCTCAGCCTGCTATCTTCTGGCAGAAAGAAGGCAGTCAGGTGAGAACATCCGTGTGTGAATGTCAGTCAGATTTATGAAGCTGGTAGATTTATCTGCATATTAACACACTTGTAGTGGCTTTCTGACGCTTCACGTCTCCAAAACACTCATCAGATCCTCAACATTTGATCCTAAAACATGTCATCACACAATCTGCTCTGCAGGAATTCACACCAAACTCTGGACGAGATGTTTGTTCCCACGGGAGTTGGGAGACAGTTTGGCTTTCTCACACGCTGAATATTGTTGAAAGAATTAATATTTTTCTTTATTCTTTTGTTTTTTCTTTCTTTTTGTATTTAAAAATACAAAACCTGTATTTAAAAATACAAAACCTGCTGTGCAATATACCATGTGTGATCTTTGATATAAATATTTAGTTAATTTTTCAATATTTAGCCGTATTGTCCTCCTCCAGAACCTGCTGTTCTCCTCTCAGCCTCCTCCTCCCTCCAGTCGACTCTCGGTCTCTCAGACGGGCGATCTGAGCATCACAGGGGTGGAACATTCGGATGGCGGTTCCTACAGCTGTCAGGCTCTGAACATCGCAGGCAGTGTGATCACCAAAGCCCTGCTGGAGGTCACAGACGGTGAGATCTTCACTCAGCACACATTTACCGAGCAGCGAGATCTGTCGTCTGTCTGCTCTCACTCATGTGAGTGCACGTCTGTAGGAAAACAAACAAACAAGACAAAGAGAACAGGAGGGAATAATAAATAAGTTGATGGATGTTTCAGCAGTGATGAGTGGATGTTGCTGCTGTTAATTGCTCCTCTGTACCTCTGTAGGTTTAAAATAGCTTCCAGTTGAAAGAAAATGGATTCCATCTGTGTTTGACATTCTTTTTGTTTCTTGCTGTCTGGAAGGATATAGTTCAGATTTTGGTTTGGAATCATTTTTTATTATAGTGATTATAATGATATTGGTGGGTCAGGATTTAAGACTTGCTCTTGTGCTGGTGTAAAATGAGACCAGTATATCAAAACTGTCTCTCTCTCTGTCTGTCTCTGTCTTTTTTCTCCGTTTGAATATGAAGCAGTGATTGATTTCTGAGGTTCTCTGTGTCTCTCCTGCAGAAATCTCAGACAGACCTCCACCGATCGTCCGCCAGGGTCCCACCAATCAGACGGTAGCCGTGGATGGGACGGTGATCCTGGGATGCCAAGCCACTGGTACCCCGACTCCCACCATCCTGTGGAGGAGGGACGGGGTCCTGGTGTCAACCCACGACCCCCGTCTCAAACAGCTGGACACGGGAGCGCTGCAGATCCATTATGCTAAGGTACGGTGGCCTAGAGGGGTCAGTACGTCCCCTCTGACATGTACATCAAAGCTTGACACATCTATCATTCATCTAAGCGTGCAGTAACAGGGGACGTGACTCTGGTTCATGGGAACATTTTCTCTTGGATTTATAGCTTTGCAGCTCCACTCTGAACCCATGATGTATTACAAACCCTCTCATATGAAGGTTTAAGCATGTGCACCAAACTGGTGAGGTTTTAACGAACTTGTTCTCGTAAAACACTGTTTTCCTGTTGGGTTTTCCTTAGAAACAGATTTTTATAGAATTTTCCATTTTAAACGCATGACACAGAACGTTTATTTACGAGGACTCGAGAGCAGTTCTGTGTGTAGCTGCTGATCTTAAGCGCAGAGTTTCTCTTCTGTTGTTTTTAATAACAGAGGTTTGTGAAGTAAGAGGGGCTTTATAGTACGCGGTTTGGTAAGAGTGTTTCTTTCCGAGCTGACGTTTGTAGATCTCAGTGTGTCTGAGCTGTGAGCTTTTCATTTCTAATATCTAGGACGACACTGTATATTTTTACTGACGCCATTGAAAATCATTGAAAATCAAGGCTTACTTTCAACACTGCATTTTAAACTGTTTTTAAACAGTTTTACCTGTAAAATGATTGCAAATATATCGCTTTCCACAAAGGCCATTTTGTGTGTAGACACGCTTCATGTGAGAAAAATGTGTTTTTATGATCAGTGGAGGGTTCCTGTCACAGCACACACACACACATTCGGGTTTCCAGTTTGTAAGGGTCAAAGGTGCCGCAGTGTGGGCTGTCAGAATATGACTGTAATTACTGTAGATGTCTCTCACTTGAGGATGTGGAGGAATACTGGACAGATAAAGCGGCATGTGCTTCAGGCCATCTGTATAATGAACGTATCATTAAAGTAACGCGACGCGGCAGCTGAAGACAGATCGACTGTTTCTGACAGCTCTCATGCTTGACTGTGTACACAGACTGACAGATCAGCTGATGTCTTCATAAATGTTTCCTTACTTTATTTACTTATTAGCAATAGGTGCACAGAAAATGTGCAATTTTTTACAGCAACCACAGACAGTGTGTGTTAAAAGACAGTATAGGGTGACAGTGAGCATCATTTCAGAGCTCAATGCAGGAGAATCACTGTTCATAAACAAGGTTTATCGAGATTTCTGTCTTTCAGCTGGAAGACACAGGAATGTACACCTGCACTGCATCCACCCCCAGTGGAGAGGCATCCTGGAGGGCTTACCTGGAGGTGCAAGGTACATCCCACATAACAGACTGTAGAGACGGAGTCACGGAGAGACAGACGACAGGAAATTGAGTTTAAAATTAAACCAGTGTCTGGCTATAATTGGTTTTCATTGTTCCTTAATGCAAATTGGTGTTGGCTGCACAATGTGTGTTAGAAAGACCTGGAAATGAAAATGTGTGTGTGTGTGTTTTTGGTGTGTTTGTATGTGATTACATGCTTTTGTGTCTTTGTTTCAGAGTTCGGTGCTCCGGTTCAGCCCGGAAGACCCACTGATCCCAACCTCATCCCCAGAGCCCCCTCCAAACCTGACATCACAGACGTCAGTCGCACCTCTGTGTCTCTGTCCTGGAGGCCCAACCTCAATGCTGGAGCCACGCCCACCTCATATGTCATCGAGGCCTTCAGGTGACATCACACACACATTGTGAATGAGAGTTAGTGTGTTCACACTTCTATCAGTACGTGTGTTCTGGGATTCAAACCAATAACCTTGTGCTGCTAATACAATTCTCTGCCAGCTGACGTACACATATGTAATTTGCACTTTTTTTGGGCCAGTTGGCTATCTGCTTATGTGTCTTTGATTGGTTTGGTTGTACTAGCATGTGTTTTATAAAATATGGCTTAGTGCTTTTGACAAGATAATGGTGATTGTATGAATATTCTGTCCATTGGCTGTGGTTTGTCATGAATAATCATGTTTTCCTGGAAACCCGTGTTCTGCGGTCACCTCATTGTTGTGAATTATGTTTGTAATTATGTCATTTCATGGGCCGCAGTAATTTTCTGGATAAATACTGACGTTTGATTTGTGTGAACGGCAGCCACGCGGCGGGCAGCAGCTGGCAGACCCTCGCTGATCATGTCAAAACAGAGAGTTTGGTTCTGAAAGGTCTGAAGCCCAGCGCTGTGTACCTGTTCCTGGTGAGGGCAGCTAATGCATACGGCCTGAGTGACCCCAGCCCTGTCAGTGATGCTGTCAAAACACAAGGTCAGCTCACCTCTCATATAACATACAGTACAGTACAGTACAGTGTTATACAGTATAAAAGCATGGGATGGCTGTGCTCATGCTGGATGTGTGTGCAGAAACATATGGGTGTCTGATACATATTTCATTTGGTAGATGCTTTTACCCAAAGCGACTTTGCATTACATACATTGAATTGTACTATTCATTGTTTCTGAGTATGTGCAATCCCTGGGTTCGAACCCAAGACCTTGGCATTGTTAATGGCATGCTCTAACCACTGAGCTACAGGAAAGCTATTTCCATATGTTTCATATTTATGGTTTGTGTGTGAGCAGAAGTTCCACCCATGAGTCCAGGAGTGGATCATGAGCAGATCCAGAGGGAGTTAGGAGATGTTGTTATTTACCTCCACAATCCCACAATCCTCTCCTCTTCTTCTGTGAGACTCCAGTGGACTGTGAGTGCCTGTGTTTCTCATCAACCTCACCGCAATGAAAGCAGCATGCAGTGATAAAACAAGAGGTTGTAGGTTTGAATCCCACAAAGGCCTGTTTTATATAAATGACTAAAAACACAATTAAATGTATATTTAAGAGTACAGCACAAAAGCAGAAACATACCCAGAGTGCTTCTCTCACTTTAATACATTAAGTCACAGACGGCTTTTATTGAGGCGGATCAAGAAAAGATTAAAAACTTGACGAGCGTTTGCTCTTCACTCTCAACCGCGTCCAATTCAAAACACCTCAGATCAAAAATCACATCACAGGTTAACAGAAGCTCAGAAGTGATTGGCTGTTTGTTTCACCCTCACCTCAAAGATTTGCTTTTATTTTCAGCAATGCCGAACTGATTTTAGGGGGTGTGAAGCATTTTGAACCTGCTTCTTTACACTGCTTTAAAAATACAGGCTTTATTAAAAGCATTAGAAGAGTTTTTAAATAAAAGGAAGCGAAAACAAGTTGTGCAGTAACGTGTCCCTCGTGAGTTATTCTGAGGCTCTTCTCTCACTCAGGTTGAGCTGCAGTCGCAGTATATTCAGGGATATAAGGTGATGTACCGGCCGTCCCCAGACACAGATCAGCAGCATGTGCAGTGGGCCGTGTCTGAGGTTCGAATCCCGGGGGAGAACAGCGCAGTCGTCTCACAGCTCAGGAAGGGCGTGACCTATGAATTTAAAGTCCGACCTTTCTTCAACGAGTTTCAAGGCACTGACAGTGATGTCAAAGTGAGCAAGACCCTGGAGGAAGGTGAGGAGAGCTGTTCACCCATCTGACGCTTCCTGCACACCTCTGCACCTCTAGTGTGTATCCTGTCCCAAAATTCCTTCCCCGTTATCTAATATATCACCATATCTAATATATCACCATATCTAATATATCACCATATCTAATATATCACCATAT
>JAZGTJ010020513.1:0-10356 GCA_036877575.1 Botia almorhae
AAACTAATTGATGGATATCTGCTTTAAAACTGTTATATAATGCCCACTTTGCACTAATCAGTTCATTTTTTATAAAGCTGTAGAACCAGTCATGTGGTTTAGGTAAAACCCTAGTTTACCGAAAGATTTTAAGTTTAAACCTGTCAAAGGGTGACTCATGAGTTGGCATACCTTAAAAATTAACAGATTACAATCAGTTATGTTTGTTCAAAGACAAACCTTAAAGTGCCTTAACATTTATAACTTTTCTGCATATGGTGGAGTAAAGCATTTGTATACAGTAATAAGGGCTGGATTAATAGTGCACGGCGGTTCTGTGGCATCAAAGCACAGTTAATGAAACTCAACAGCATCTGTTTCCTACAGCTCTGACACTCAGTACTGTGGTTTTGATTTTGTCAGAATAATTGTGTAATGTGTGTTGTGACATCATACAGAACGTTTTAAAAGGTCATGAAATATTAATATCTACATTGTGTCAAGTTGTGACGTGCCAGTGTACTTTTGTACATCAACTTTATGGCAATGTCTCATATTCTTGTCTTTATATCTGTACTCTCCACCTACTCCACCTGTTACAGAGACGGTGTAGTTTATTGTACTTTAACTTCACCGGCAATACATTTTTTACTATTTGTTAAACACGGATATTTAGGGAGGCGACTGACAGATTGCAGTTGCTCGTTTCTCCTGAGCCCCGCCCACTCTCTGCCCTTCTTCTCACAGCGTCCACACCCATTTAAATGACATCTTTCAAACTGATAGTGGGGTAGACTGGAGCTGAAGGAGGGGGTTTTATGACCCTTTAAACAGGCAATCATTTGAATTCTTCTGCAGTTTAAAGACCTCGTCTAAAAGGAAGTATCAGTAATGCCAGTGAGTAAGGCATTAGTAGTAAAGTTATATACAAAAAAAAATGTTCTGCTTCTGCTGCGTGTGTGTGTGTGTGTGTGTATATATATATATATATATATATATTTAATGTCGTGGTGACTTCATTGGTTCTTTACGAGACATTTCTTTACAAGAGTTCTTGAGATTTCATTTGTGAATTTAATGCATCTCTGGTGATTTGTATATATTGCTTTGATTACTAAAATCAATGTATTTCAGGTCCTCTTGTTCAACGTGTCATATTACTTATATTGCTGTGTTGTCAGGTGTCAATAGCAAAAGATAACTTCCTTAGTCTTTCTGTGGGTGGTTTGTTGGATGTTTGTAGCTGCTTGACACGTTTTCAAAGGAAGTCCATTAGCGTGCCGTTTGCACCCCTCATTTCCACTGTCCAAAATCCTTCCAGGAGCTGCCGTCTCTTGTTTGGGTTTGATCTTTTTTTCCTCTTGGGTGCTCTCTCTCTCCCTTTGCATGCATTGGTTTGTCCAGAGATAGACTAAACTTGTGTCTTTTAATGCTAAATCTGTGATGCAGATTTGCTGAACTCTATTTTGTGCCATTTATTTTCTAAGAGTTTGGCCATAGATTTCTACCAAAGCAATTAAATACAAAAGACTGCAGTATTCATTTGAGACATTTCAGGCCACTTAAAACTCACAATAGGGATTTTACAGGGTCATTAATATTTAATTTTACTGAAAGGTACCTGCTTGGCTTTTTAAAACAGATCATTAAATGGGATAAAGGGGCAGTCGATTAAAGTGCAGACAGTCGTTTTTAAAAGTGCCTTTGATTTTGAGGCCAACTAGCTTTATAGTTGTTGAACCGGTTTAAACTGTTTCTGTTTGACCTTAACAGATAGCAAGCACTAAATCACGGTATCATTGCCTGCTCACCACAGGCCTGTCTCATGACCATCTTTTCTTTTAAATAAAGAAGAGTTTAAAAATGAATAAATACAACAGAAATGTATGCTCTGTATGTTCAGGCACCTATTAATGAGTTCCTTTTCTTAGTTGTTTAGTAGCTCCACTGAGCTGTTGAGACTAAGGCTTGACACTGGGCTATTTCAATCACGTCTGACCTGTTGAGGACCAGACAGGCTCTGTCATCCCGGTCAGACAGAGGAATGTGAACAAAATAAAGGTCAGGGAGAACGAGGCAGTTTAAAGAAACTTAAAAGAAGGAAAACGTGTCATGTCACTCTGGACAGGTAAGACAGGAAATCTACAAGGAAAATGAGCAACAAAGAATAACAGTAGCAAAGTAGCAAAAACTGAAGGATATTAAAGCAGGAGAGGAAAAAAAGAGGCTCAGACAGAATGTCTTGACTTTGTTCATGTTCGGTGAGCAGTGCGCTCCCAGGTCACACCCTCTTCCTCTTTTAGGAATAATCGTCTCCTTCTCCAGAATGCCAGCTCCTCTCTTTCATCTGGATCTGCTCTGCCTCAGGCTGTGTAAGGCAGATGAGAATTGTTAGTGTTTCTCATGTGTTTCTCATGTGTTTCTCATGTGTTTCTCATGTGTTTCTCATGTGTTTCCAGTGTGCGTGTTGAGTTTGTAATACTTCAGGCATTATAGTTCACAAACAAAATGGTCATTGCATCAGGGATAATGTGCAGTCATTTGCTTAAATGACACTGTGTCTGTCATACATGCCTGTTCACAAAATCTTTGTCTAAAGGAAATTGGTGTTCTTGTCAAGACAGCTGCAGTTTATCATGAGATTAGAGCAGTGTGATATCACTGCTGGTTTCCAGGGTATCAGCAATCTGTCAATCTCCTGCTGCTCCACAGATCCAGTGTATCCTGCTGAAACGTGATTCCAAGAGCAAGTTCCATCAGTTTTATTCATTGAGAAACACCCTGTTTGAAATGTAGGAATGTTGTCAGTGTGCCGTGTGCCCATTGATCGGAATATTGTCATTCAGCCATAAAGCCGCTCATTAGATTGGTGTCAGCTTTCGTGTTGGGCCTTCCCATCCTCCTGAATTAGTGGCTGTCAAGTGTGGTATGGTGGGACTTTGCAGCCCATGTGTATTTGTAGGTTGTACAGGTGTCTTATTGCCTGGAGTTGTTTGAGCTGGTGAGGAGATCAGGAAAAGCTTGGATTAGTTTGTAAAGGGTAGAAAGAAAGCTCTGTGATGCTTTCAATTCACACTGTATCTCTGCTGAACTTAATATGCGTGCTACTGCATGGAAGTAGTGCTGTCGCATTTCTTGAGGGTTGAAGAACAGCAGGGTCTGGATCTGCTTTAAAGCCTCATGAAATAAGAGTCCAACTCGGATTACTGTTAAATCTATTGTGCTTCTTGGCGTGCTTTGCTGTTACAGAACTACAACTATACTAATCACCTCTGCTGTACTTTACTGATTCTCTAAACTTGTCCCCGTCGAGGTCATTCCCACGACAGGAAAAACCTGAGTTTGTTTTTGTTTGTTTTTCTCTCAGTCCATGACAAACATTTGAATAGAGATACTCGAGAGAATTTTCTTGCCTGCCTTCTGCTAAATCTGTGCGTTACAATTAAAATGAATTAGAACCAGATGAAGTACATTTGTTAGGGATTAGATGTGTGGAGTCAGTCCCCATCATTGCTGACTATCTGACTGTGCAAACAGCTTGAAGTGTTGCTCTTATTTTTCTAACATGAAGAAAAGTATTTTGGGTTCTCAAATTAATTTTCCCTAAAACCACATGTATCAAAGTGCTGCAGTAGGTGTGTTTGCATTAGGCATTTAATTCAGATTGTAAGTGTTTTAAATGTCCAATCCAAACACCTCAGGCAGCATAAAAAGGCCCAAACGGATTGAATTTTAACTGGTTTGAGAGGGGTGGGATAAACGAATGTAAATGAGTTAGACTGATTATTTTCAGTCTACGTCCTTCTGCATCTACATTCTTTTATTTAATACTTTTATGCTAGGGTGTGGGTATTAGCATGTTGCTAAGTGGCTGCAATGGTTTCCTGAGGGGTTGCTATGCATGCATCACTAGGTGGTTTCTAGGAAATATTTTATTGGGCCGAGTAAAAACAAGTCCACACCACAATTATAAGTCCAATTGCTTAGAAAAGTAATAGCACAACTACCCTTAGGATGCAGTTTAAGGTGTAAATAATTAAGTTTGTACAGTTACACACCAAAGTTTAGTACTTATGAGTTTGTAAATGGCTAAACATGAGTATTAGAAATGGTAATAATGATTCTTGCCCTAGCAAACACAATGCAAATGATTGCTTATTGCTTAACATATGAACAGAGACTTGAGCTTTTCACACTTTTAAAGTGAGCTAGTGCCTGAAAGCTGCGGGTGATGTTGAGCTGTTGTGCTGGTTTGTGTGTGAGTAATCTTGGTGCACTGCTCAAGGAGAACAAGAGCACTTTAATTTCTGCTTGTTTTGAATGTTTGCAGACTTTCCTACAGAAACACTTTGTGTATTAAGAGTTTTAGTAAATCAACAGAAACGTTGTTTCTGCATGTAATCTCATTAGCATCACCAGTCATATTTTTTTCCTACCGTGTGGGGAAGATTCTGAATAAGGACTCCAACATTTTCTTTCAATAATAAACAGTTGGCTTCCGTTGCTGCCCTGCGTTTGTTCCATCAGTCACATGATCTGAAGTGGCTGCATGCAGACTATAAAGGAAGACCGTTCTGCAGTCTCAGTGGGAGTGCATAATTCAGTTATGAAAAGGAAGAACATTAACCAGAGCATGATCCAGGTGATTATCTGTGGCTGGTGTGTCTTTGAAACACACTAATCTTCTGTAATATTTTCTATTTTTATTCCATGTTAAAAAGAGTTTAATGATATTTAAGAATATTCGGATTAGCTGGATATCATAATCTGCAATTAATACACATATGTGATGCCAGTTTTCAGAGTCTCACAGGAAAGGTTCAAGAATTGTAGAGTACTGGTGAAAGTGGATTTAAAAACGGACCCCCACGGAGCTGCCTGACAAAGCCAGCGCCTGAACAGAAGTTTGGCAGATGACGCATAAAGCTATGTTGACCGGTCCGCTTCAGCAATCTAAAAATGATATGTAACGTGACCATTTTATTCAGCAAAGCCTCTACTGTGACCCTGAATCCAAGCCCCAGAGCACAGCTGCCTGTTCCATATTTAGACTGTTTTGGTGCTGTGGCAATTGAAGGGCGGCTTGTGGGAATAGTGTGGTGTCTTTGTGGACTTCCTTGAAATTCCTTCTTTCTGGCATGCAAAAATGTGCATTCCCGAATGTGTTGAAATAGAACTTTGAAGATAAGTGTTTCGAGGACTTGAGGAATTCTTCCAAGGAACTACGGGACATATCAACATTTTGAGCACTTCAGAATCTTTAGACAGGGTTAAAATAGGGTTCCCTTGAAGTGCATCATAGTAACACTAATGGAAACTCAGTGTTGTTGGATGCCTGGGCTATAATGAACAAAGCCAAAATGCTTTCTGAAATTCCATGTTTTCTTTTTAAATGCACTTACGAGTTTGTTATATTTCCTGAGCCATCATTCTACATTGATGTATTGTTACACTCTCACCAGATGAGAACTTTCAGGCTTGGTGTGTCAATGAGGCAGACAAGATGAAGTCAAGCTGGCAGTTCAGATTCACCTTTGGGGCTGTCCTTTGACATCAGACAGAATGGCAGCATAATTTCACAACCTCTCCCTCCTTCTGTTACTTCTGTCTCTCACTGTTGTGTGAATCTCAGCAGTGTAATTTACCCCATTGGCAGAATCAACAACGACCAATCCCAGTATTGTTTCACCTGTATGCTGAATGTCCCATATCCAGCAGAATTCAGACAGGGAGAAGGAAGAATATCAACTCCTTGTTTTTGGCACAGGGGCAGACAGGCACTTCAATAAATACTGCAAAATATTCTAGGAGAATAAAGCTAAGCGATCAATACATTGAGATTTATATAAATAATGACTCATTATAAATAATGAATAAACTAGCTCAATCTCAGTGTGGGTGTTTTGACTTGCTTTCTAAGGGTGTACTCACACTAGGCACGGTTGCCGTGAACCGGGCCCGAGTACGATTGTCCCCCCTCCCCACTACCCCTCTGGCCTGCACTCACATAGAGTTTCAGCATTCGTGCCGGAACACGCTTACGTCACGCTCACGAGCACGCCTACTTCATTATGGTGCGACAGTTTCGGGATAAACAGGAAGAGCGGCGCTCTTGCTGAACGCAATGGAGTCCATCGCTCTGTTTACTTTGTGGATAATTTTGAGTCGTTTGGTCCGCGGTGGTCCACAGCCCTCTCACGGCCCGTTGTTAAACAGATCTATCGCCTTTGTGGCACGAAAAGTTTCACCAAATCGTCGCAAAACGTGACGTCAAGCGCCCTGTTCCGTGCTCTAGCACGGTTAGCGCTCACACTACATGCGAACCGCGCCCGAGTCCAACTGAACCGTGCTCTGGCCCACCTCTTCCAAGCGGGCCAGGGACGGCTAAACGAGGCGCGCCCGGGCACGGTTCGGAGCACTCACACTAGTCAAACGAACCGCGCTTTGGTGGTCAAACGCACTCGGGCAGGGTTCGAATTGCCTAGTGTGAGTACACCCTAAATGTTGCTTGTTAAATTGACTTCTTTTTAAATGATTAGATTTCACTTGGACTCAGTTATTGTTTCCCCAGCTTAGTTATGGTGTTTTATAGTTGTGGAGCCCGTAACATTCCCTGCTGTGAGTCTCCCAAAGTCTCTTCTTTAGCTCCTGTTTTAAATGACCTTCAGCTTTATCAGAGTGATGCTGGGACAAGCTTGTCTGGAAGGAAAGAAGTGTCTGTTTTAGTCAGTGAGATAAAGACAGCATGTTAGCACAGCAGGGTTTCAGCCTCTTACCACAAACAATGTAATTGGAATCAGTGCTAATGGGTTTGAGAATGGAATCCGTTATTTGCACAAAGCCGACTTCATGTTTATGTTAATGACCACTTTAAAACAAGCATTTTTTAAATTCAGCAGAAAAAAGTTGTTTAATTTTTAGTTGTTAAGCTTAAACACTATTTTGTGAACCATAATAATAACCATAACTATGTGCCAGACACGTGTTGCTTGTGCGCATAAGCAGTTCATGTGCAGCTCAGTTTGATGTGTGTGCTACATAATTTACAGTTGGTGGGTTTATGCCATGAATTTAACTTTTGTAGTTACTGATTTTCTGCAGTGTTTTACAATATCTGGGGCACAATTTGTGGGAAGTTTGTCCGTTGGTTTTTCCTAAACTGTTACAAAACACAAACGTGTTGAACAATAGTGTTGTAGGTTGTATCAACTTAGGGCTGGGCGATAAAACGATAACAATATGTATCGCGATAGACACGTGATCGATATCAATAAAAAATTTGTTCGATAAAACGTTCAATATTTGTTATTCTTCATCGGAAGAAAACAGAGGTTGCGAAGCAAGTTTGGTTGCATTAACAAAGGCACTCGCTCTCTGGTAACCTAGCAACGTAGGGAGTGACATGCTAACAGCCAATCATGTAACCGTATCAAGTTTGGTTGCGCCATATCGTTGTCTCGTGCTGGTCTGCTGGATTCTTCTTCATAAGCAGAAAATGAGTGCCGCAGCGAGCGAGGAAATTGTTAATAAAAGAGGAAAAGTCAGCTCGCCAGTATGGCAGTTTTTAAAAATTATAAGTCTGACCGTAGTCAGACCAATGTCGTCTGCAAATTATGCAAGACCGTCGTCCCCGCCAAGACTGGTAATACCACGAACTTGATGTACCACCCTTTGGAGCCAGATGCCTTGAGGGAATTATGATCAGAGAAAGGGTAAGTTTAAAATAAAAATGTTTAAATGTAATATATTTTTCTCCTGGTCCTTATTTGAATTGGGTCTTAAAAATATCGGTAATTATCGATATCGACCGATATGAAACACTGATATCGTGATACAGTTTTCAGCCATATCGCCCAGCCCTATATCAACTGCATTGATTCAAAACTAAACTAAAGATTCACTGCCACAATGCTGGAGTGGTGTGGGTGCTTGCCAGGGTGTTGCTATGCAGTTGCTAAGGGTTGGTCTGTAATTACTAGAGTTATCTTGGTGGTTGCTTACTAGCAAGTCAAAAGAGCCCATCCTATAAAGGTCCCTATATAGCTTGTGTCTTTCCTTTGAAGTAATCCTTATATTTTTGCCCATTTTATTGGTGTTTAAGTTTTTGCTTCAGAGAAATAATAGGGCAAGAAGGATTCTGCAACATAAGATATATTGCAGAGGAGTTGATATAATCCATATTAAGAGGGTTTTAGAGTTGTTCAAATTCTTAAATAGAATAATCAACAGTTCTCAAGTCTCACATGAAATAAATGCATTACAGAAGTTTAGTAGACGATAATCTTAAATATTTTATTTGCTTTTTTATTTGATGTTTCAGTCACTCTGTTGAATGTTTGAAGTCTTTGAAGGAAAGCTGTTCCCTCAGAAAGCGGTTTGTATCCCAACATGAAGGTCAGGGCACTGAGAGCAGTGTTAATCTCTGTAAGTCTGTAAGTATCTAGTTTTGAGTATCAAGTGCGGCTTCATTACATCCAGTGGGATTTGGTGAGGCAGCACTTTCCGACAGCGCGTGAGAAAAGGCTGGAAAAAGTGAAAGACGGATGGGGAAAAACTGGAAAAGTGAAGCGGCTCCAGGCAGCTCTGTTTTTACTGGAGCTACATCCAGTGTGTGGCAGGTGCCATGCTGGCACTCCAGACAACATGACACACCATTTCCAGTAGCGACCCTTTAATTATTTAAGTACACAGACACTTTGTTAATATTTCAGCGCATCTGAAGTGGCTAGACGTGTAGATTTCTTAACCCCAATGAACTGCAAGCATATTTTACAGTCTGAATGAAATTGCCTTTATTTTATACCAGGATGTGTTTGTATGTAGTAGCAGCAGCAGACAAATGTGGCACACTGGAAAAGGCTTAAAGCCAGCAGCAGGGAAAGCCTTTCTTCCTGTTACACATTTTACAGCAAAGAGTCTTTTGTTGAGAGTGACAGTGAGGAAGTGTGACGAATCTTCTCAATGCCACTGAAGAGTGCAAGACGGACAACATAATGAACATCACTAGTACATCAATAAGAAGCAGTCTGTCACATTTAACACGACTGGCTTTCATGTGTTCTTCAGTTTGGTTGGCACATCAATGCACACTGCTGAGAATCTCAGGTAGGCAGTCTCTTTGTGAGCAGTTTTGGTTTGTGCCTGTGCTTAGCCTTGCTCTGAATCTCTTTTCACTATATTTTCTCATTACTCCTTGGTGTCAAAATTGTTAAATTTAATTTGTTGCTATATTGATTATATTAAACTAATTTTGATTGTTACCCACTATAGACAACACAGTTCTGTTAGCTTCATGCTAGCCAGTTAGTGGTATCAAAACAAATTTAAATGTGCTGGCTATTTCTAAAAGTAAATTTAGTATGATTATTATAGACATCAGCACAAATGACCTTTGTCTCCATCAGTTGGAGATCACTAAAGATAACATTAAAGAGGTGCGTGAACTTGCTAGTACAATGTCAGACATTGTAATATGATCCAGTTCAACCTGATACTAGTTTCATTTCAGGATCAGACTTCTTTATTAAACTCCTCATTATCTATTTTCTTACCTCCAGCTCAGTTAGATTCTACATTTTCTACATCCCTGTGTAGTCACAGCAGTGTGGTGTTATAGCTGTAGTTAGTAACATTACGCTTCTGTCACCATCTCTGTGTGTAACATTCCTCAGTGCCTGACATTTGTCATAAAATCAGACTCAACAGTTTTTAAATCAATATAAAATTATTAATCGGTATTATGAGCGATCTGTTCTTAACCAAAAAAGTTATGAATTGCAGCTTTAATGTGCCAGAGGAGAAATGGCCCTCCCGGTTGAGCCATGTTTTACATCAGGGCTCGCAAAATCGCTAGCCCGACGTCCCGGGACTATTGTGTTGTCCAGTCGGGTACCAAAATGTATTTCCGTCCTGCCCGCTGGGCTCTTATGAGGAGGAAAAATATATTGTGATACTTTTGCATTCTCTCACAAATTTGGTTGGGTAATTATGTTGTAAGTAATTTTCAGGCATTGGGGAGCTGCTATTAATATGTGGGGTATTGAAATCGTGTTTGAATGCGCGCTCACTTTCAACATTCACTTTCAATTTGCAATCGTGCTTTGAACTGTGTATCAGTGACGCTCGTCCTGTCAGTCATTACTCTCCTCACGTGACAAGTGAAATCTCCCGATAAATCACTGATAACTGTGTGTGTGCAGTTGAGTCTAGTTTTTTTTCTACATTTATTTTTTTTAGTTCTGTATTTGGTCTCCTGTGGCTTCAATCTGAGCCCAATGTAACATACTGTTAGTGTAAACACTCACGACCAGATTTAGTTTATCTCAGTCCCAGGGACAGAACTGTGACAGTGTGGAATGTTCTGGGCTTGTCCTGTGG
>JAZGTJ010020514.1:0-10355 GCA_036877575.1 Botia almorhae
TTTAGGTAGTAAAACAGGTACATTTTGAAAAAGATATAAGAATCTCGGAAGACTAACCATTTTAACTGCATTGATGCGGCCAATCATTGATATGGGGAGTGATTCTCCATGTCCTGCTTCAAGTTATCGAGTAACGTGAGAAAATTCAATTTAATTAAATCCTTTGGATTCTTAGGGACAACCACGCCGAGGTATTTAATCATATCCAAAGCCAACTTAAATGGCATATTCTGCATGAAGGCTGGATCTATATTGTTGCTGATGGGCATGAATTCGCTTTTTTGCCAATTAACAGAATAACCTGAAAAGTTGCTAAATGTGTTTAATAAATCCAACAGCAGGGGAACAGAGTGCTCTGGATCTGAAAGGTATAAAAGAACATCATCAGCATAAAGAGATATTATATGATCTACCTGACCTATCCTTAAAGACGGGATCTGCGGATGGTGTCTAATAGCTTTTTTGACTCATTCTTTAATAGAATTGCCAAAGTTTGTATGTTTTTGTAATATGGATAACAGCTCTAATTCTGGCTGGATAATCTGAAGCCATTGTGAAGTGCTATTTAATGCACACCTGTCCACACCTTCTAAAGGTGCTATGATACTTGTATGGCCACCCTAAACACCCAGCAGAAAAACTATAAAGAATGTTTTAGTAAATTGAACTATGATTCACTTCGTTTGGTGCCCAAGATCCCTTTTACCTGAGGTAAAATCTTTAATTAATATCAGAGGTGATAGCTGGACCTCACACGCTGAAACAAAAATGCAATATTGTAGATCATGTGACAACAGTTTAACATATACTGTCTGAAATGTTAACTTTTGCAGTGTACAA
The DNA here is from genome assembly GCA_036877575.1 of Botia almorhae. Taxonomy (NCBI): domain Eukaryota; kingdom Metazoa; phylum Chordata; class Actinopteri; order Cypriniformes; family Botiidae; genus Botia; species Botia almorhae. The sequence goes on from JAZGTJ010020514.1 coordinate 841, forward strand.
CATGATAATAGTGCTGTTATCTTTCATATTCACTATTAACCAGAGTACCAGTATAATAATTGTATGAAACCACTAAAAACACTAAAACACAGTTGATCAGTTTTTCTAAAGTGAAACAGGATGATGAGGCATCTTCAAAGTAAGATCACTTCAACTAATGATAGTTGTGTTAGGATGGGTTATTGCTGTGGAAACCAGGGTACTGTGGCAAGGTCTCCACGCAACAGTCCGGCTAGTTCCGTACTACTGAGATGTTATGTGTTCCTTTGTTCATCTAATGACACAAGATCAACATTCTTTAGAGAAGACTCATTGTATTCAATTCATTAGATATTTTTAGGATCATGATGCTTTCCTGAAGAATTACAGCATTTTGTATAGTTTTCTTTTTTTTAAATACAGGAAGCCCTACAAAAGTTGTTACGCCATGCTTAATCTGTGCCCTTAGGGCAGCCTATCATCCTGGGGTGGGGAGGAAACACAGAGGGCCACTAGATCTTGGTGCTGGCTCACAGCTGTGCAGATTTGGTGATCTGTTAAAACCTCCGTTCTTCTCTCCACACCTCCCTGGAGAAAGAGTTGCTGCAACCAATTCAGAGAAAACAGTCTAAACCTTAAAACACTATGTTCTGCGTTGGGCACAAAGGAAACACAGCATATTGTTAGTTTATCAAAAAACTTTAAATAATCATAATTTTAAGATTTTAATGTGCAAAAGTGGAACTTAAAACATTTTGTATGAAAACTTAAAACTGCAGCTTTACCGAACCCAAAGCAAAATCCAGACACCTCATGCCCCCTCACCTCAGACAGGTGTTGGAGAATATTTCACTTCAGGAGAAGGCTGTTTGCTGTTTAGATGCCCTCATATGGATTTATGTGGGAGAACATGCTCTGCAAGTCACAGGAGCTCTGTAGATTCACTTATTTTAGCTCCAACTGTCGAATTTTACCACACCATTTGCGTGTTTTTCAACATATTTTTCAAGTATTAATTGAGTTTTCCCCACTTCTCATAACACTCTTCTGTTCAGTGCACTAAACAAGCTTTGTCTGACTGAGCACTTTTAAGATTTTCTGAAACTGGAGTTATATTCAGTTGGAAAGCATCCAATCTTGATCTGTTCTATTCTTGGCAGGGTGAAAGGGCATTCTCCACTGTGTAAATAGGCTTGCAAATTGTGTCTGTAATTGTATGCGTCTTACAGTATTTTGCCTGGCGGGCTGGTGGGTCAGCTCTTGAGCCTGCCCTGCTCTAGAGGGGCTTTTTCATCTCTGTTCCATTTGGCTTTATCCAGCAAGGGAGTGATGATTTGTTAGCGGCACAATACCTATCTGCTATAACAACATTTTAATCTGAATTTGATATCATATAGACAGCTAAACCTTCTATAGAAAGATTAGCTTCCATAATGCTATGCACATGGTACTAACAGAGTTAACAGGGGCTTCTTTTTCATAGCTTTGCACAGTGGACAATACTATGTGTGAAATTAAGAGGCTAATGTTTATTTTTATGTTGAGATGGTTATTTTCAGATTGTTGGAAATATTGTTTCCTTTGCTCTTTTGAAATTTTTCCCATATAAACCCACATACTTTTATGAGTATAACGAACATGCCATACTAAAAATAGTTTTAAGCCCATTCTCAGGAAACGGAGCCGTTTTTGCTAGAAAATTTTAACCATGTCACAGTAGGTTTGGAATTCTGTTTAAATTGATCTGAATAAATGACATTTATTCAATGTACTCATATTTAATGAGTTAAGTGAGTACATTCTGTTAGTATCAGTTTCTGTGTGCTTTATAATAAGTTAGATAAATATAAAGACAGCTCATGACATTTCTTATTTAAATAAGTTTTGTACAGCCATCATTCCACCCTTACATCAATTGTCATTCATAGGCTGTGTTGTATTAATTTCAATTAAAGCAAAATGTATGTAGAATTAACATTTTTTATCAATAACCTATTAAAATGTAAGGGTAAAGAATGGGGATGTGCAATTGGCTGAAATTCATTTTTGTTTAATGTTTTATGTAAAAATTTAGTTTGTATTACTCACTAAACAAATTAGCAAATGTGACTAGATGTAATATCTATATATTCATATGTTACATATTTTTTGGTGACAGGTTTACTCTTTATCAGGTTTACTCTGTCAGGTTTACTCTTTATCATTCCACAAGGATAAAACAATGTTCAGTATTATAACAGTATTTTTAGTATGACCCTACTCCTCATGTCAAGTGAGGTAACAGACTGAACACTATTAGACCGGAAAACCAATCATTCAAGACATGACTGGGAGTAAGATAATTACTAATCTTCTGTTACAGTAAAATCATTAGTCAAGCACTCTGGTTTTCAATTTGAGAATATATATGTTTTAGATTTTATGTAATAGACCAACACAAAGTAGCACATAATTGTGAAGTAGAATGAAAATGCTACATGGTTTTCAAAATTTTAAGCAAATACAAATCTGAAAGGTGTGCATTGGATTCAGCCCCCCTGTGTCAATACTTTGTAGAGCCACCTTTCGCTGCAATTACAAGTCTTTTGGGCCATTCTAACACATGAATATTCTTTGATACAAACTATTCCATTGTAGCTCTGGCTGTATGTTTAGGGTCATTGTCTTGCTGGAAGGTGAATCTCCTTCCCAGTCTCAAGTTTTTGTAGCCTTCAACAGGTTTTCTTTCAGGATTGCCATGTATTTAGCTCCATCCATCTTCCCATCAACTCTAACCAGCTTCCCTGTCCCTGCTGAAGAAAAGCATCCCCACAGCATGATGCTGCCACCACCATGTTTCACAGTGGGATGGTGTGATGTGTGTTCAGGGTGATGAGCAGTTTACTTTTCCGCCACACATAACGCTTTGCATTTAGGCAAAGTTCAACTTTGGTCTGAACTTTGGTCTCATCTGACCAGAGAACCTTCTTCCACATGTTTGCTGTGTCCCCTGCATGGCTTGTGGCAAACTGCAAACGGGACTTCTTATGTCTTTCTTTCAACAATAGCTTTCTTCTTGCCTCTTTTCCATAAAGGCCAGATTTGTGGAGTACATGACTTATAGTTGCCCTGTGGACAGATTCTCCCACCTGAGCTGTAGATTTCTGCAGCTCCTCCAGAGTGACCATGAGCCTCTTGGCTGCTTCTCTGACCAGTGTTTAAGTCTGTCTGTCAGTTTAGGTGGAAGGCCATGTCTTGGTAGGTTTGCAGTTGTGGCATACTTGTTCCATTTTTGGATGATGGATTGAACAGTGCTCCTTGAGATGTTCAAAGCTTGGGATATTTTTTTATAACCTAACCCTGCTTTACACTTCTCCACAACTTTGCTCTAACCACTGAGCTACAGGAAAGCTAAAATTATGTGCTACTTTGTGTTGGTCTATCACATAAAATCTCAATAAAATACATTTTTACAAGTTTGTGGTTTTAATGTGACAAAATGTGAAAAGTTCAAGGGGTATGAATACTTTTGCAAGGCACTGTATGTTACTGGGTTTACTTGATGGATGATGGGGAAGGGACCAATGTATCTGGGATTCAGCTTTTTGCATGGTAGTCTTAACTGGATATCCCGAATGGAGAGACTAAAGTCCTGACCTGGTTGGTAGATGGGAGCCTTTCTAGCATATGCATAATGTTAATGACATCATATGGCACGCGGGAGATGATGATGTGTTGGAGGACCTCATGTTTGCGATGTTTGGCCTCATTCTGGGAGTACACCAGGATGACATCAATGTACACTAGTACAAAACAGTGTAGGTACTCCCAGAACACCTCATTCATATAGCCTTGGAATACAGAAGGGGCATTAACTAGTCCATAGGGCATGACTAAATATTTATATATGGTATAACGAAAGCATATCTGAATGAGGTTATATGCACTTCTGTGGTCCAGCTTGATAAAAATCTTGGCTCTGCGAAGCTGTTCCAGTGCTGATGGGACAAGGGGAAGTGGATATCTGTATCTAGCTGATCTTATTTAGTCCTCTTTAATCAATACATGGTCTCAAGCCTGCGTCCTTATTTGCCATTAAGCAAGAAGCTGAAAGCAGCAGGGGAAGTAAAGGGACAAATGTAGCCTTGTTGTAATGCTTCGTCAATGTACTCCTCCATGGCCTTCTGTTCAGGAATGAAAAGGGAATATATTTTACCTCTGGGCACTGGTTCATGGGCTAGGAGATCAATGGCACAGTTCCATGGTCGATGAGGTGGTAATTTCGAGGCTCGTTTCGGGCAGAAAACATTACTTAAGGGAGCATACTCTACTGGGATGTCGATGGATAGGTTTTTAAGGGGACTCTCAACAGTTGAGTTATTTATTAAGCTGTAGTTGATTGCACAAGCCTGCAGACATGAAGCTGCCAGCTGACCCAGAGTTAAGGAGGGCATGAACTGTAATACAGTGGAGATAAGTTGTAAACAGTAGTTAGTCAGTGTAAATTGACTGGGGAAGAGGAAATTACACTCACCACAGGTCATGGAGGACGAATGGGACGAATGTCCTGGATTCCCACAATACAGACATAATCTCTGGGTCAGCAGACAATGATGTTCGGTCGAGGTTCTTGTTGAGGTTCAGGAGGACTGGGATAGTCTGGTTGGTGGGAACAGGATGATGGGTTATGGCATTGATTTACCTCCATACAGCCTTTTATCCTTGATGCCATTCCGATGGAGAGTTGGATAAAACGCTCAAGCCCAATGATGTCGTCAAAGGCAGAGAAATGCAACCGTAGAGAGGGCTCCAGTCCATGACAACAGGTAGCATTTGTTCCACTAGAGGCAGCTAGAGTACGAAATTTGAGAGAATAATCTTGTATGGAACTCTTTGCTCACCAATTGCTCACCAATCGATGCATCTCCCACTGGTCGCCCAAAAACTTCACCTTTATAAATGAAGGTATCAAATGACTTAGTGACCGGTCCATCTTGCTGCCACAGTTATTTGCCCATTGGAGCCCTTAACCTGTTAATAGGGAAAAAATGAAAGAGATTTTCCCCCTTTCTGAGTGGAATAGTTGCGGTGGCATCTCCGGGGCAAGCAAGCACTGTAGGAGGAAACTGTTGCATTTATCTGCTGAAACTGGGTTGGACTGGGTTGACCATGGGACTGGCAGCTTAGATCGGTCCTGGTGAGGAGGAGACGGGTGAAGAAGTAGGCTTCTGAAACAGGTCCTCACCTGTATGATCCATGTTGTTGTTTAGGTCTGTTCTGTAAAATTTCATGTAGATCATATAAAATAATAAATAAAAATAATAATGTCTGAAAGAACAGATTTTTGTAGTTCCTCTTAAACGTTTGTTTAGTGAATGAGCAGAGAAAAGCTAGACAGATGTGGTTCATGGCCCTTGTCAGCCGTGTAGCAACAGCTGCACAATCATGGATTCAGTCTTTCCTCCATCTGGACGGAAGAACTTCATCACGTCTTTCTGGATATTGATGGTTGCATGTGCTGCTGCAATGGAGTGATGTGATTTGTTGAAATGGTGGATCATGCAGTGTAATCTGTGTAATCACAGAGGTTTTAAAAGACACCCTGTCGGGAGGACTGCACACACACACTAGATCTGATGTCCACATGCCCTCATCATTAGGTCTACACATACATTATATGTTCTGCTAATCAGTAAAAATGGACCAAATGCAGTAGAAATCTGATGCTTTGGCCTCTGGGCACCTTTAGCTTTAGATTCTTTGCTGTCTAGGGAAAAATTGTATTACTCTCTTGTAGCTCAGAAGAGTTTTTATTCAGTTATGTAATGTATTAACTTTGTGTTTGTCCTTAAGTAGAAATAAAAAGAAAGTTGATTTTTACATTTTCTTAAGTAAATGTTAGTTGTATTTGCTTGTGCAAATACAGACAAATGCAGACCTCTTTTTGAAGAGAGCTGTGTGAATTCATGAGTGTGTGTGAGTAAAAAAGAAAGACAGCTCTCTATTAGAACCCCTGCTGGGGCCTGTGTAAGAATATGCTGTGTGTGTGAGTGATTATATATTCAGTAGCCTACTGATGGCTTTTGAAATGTATGTGAGTGTGTTTTCCGACCCATGCTGTTCTCTGCCAGGAGCTGTCTGTGTAGAAGAGCATTTGTGTGTGTGTCTTTCCCGCTGTGCGAAGTGTGTTTAGAGTGGCTGTAGTGCTGTTCTCTGATTGGTGGGTGATGAAGATGATGAGGAGTAGGACAGTGTTGAACCCTACAGTGCTGCTCTGCAAAGCTCCATGGGGCCCTAGGGGCTTTCTGCTTAGGGTGTGACTGGCCTATGAGATCACAGGGCCCCCTGCACACTCGCACATGCCCACCAGAGATGCCCATCTCTGTGATCTATACCCACAAGCCCCTATTGATCTATACCCACAAGCCCCTATTGATTTCTGGAGAAGTGAAGCAGGTCACCAGCATGTCCAGCTGTAGTGTGTATGCCTATGATTTTAAACAGGCAGCATGAGTAACAATCATTTAAGTAAAGCACATTTAACCAACCGCATGGAAATGAGTGTGTATATGCGAGGTGTTCTGCATGCATTGACCACACTCCGGAAATGCACTATTCCCTCTCAGGTCTAGTAAATCACTCATGACACACGGCAGAAGTATTTTCAAAGCTACAATCTGCAACTTTTGCCTCTATCTCTGTTTAAACAAAAAATTGCAGCTTACTTTATATACTTTGCGTATGTTAAAGTCAAATGAAGCCAGATTTCCCAGAAAATTCTAACACAACAGCTTAAATTATAAATTATTATTGTAAGACTATTATTGTGAATCGGGTAAGGTGACTGTTTTGAACACTGATCTGTTATGATCTGATCTGTGGCTGAGACTAATGTCTACTTATTTTAGGCTATACAACTCACTTTGCCCCAAGCATCTCTTTGGAGAACTGAAAACTGAAGACTGAAAATCAAGTGTGTGATTCATGTGTGGAGAGGGGGCATCAGCAGTCTGTCTGTCGCAAGGGTGGAGATCTGTTCCTGGGGCTGAGGCTTGGAGACAGAGGGACTGTTGGCCTGTAGGCCTGGAAGGCTCAGCGCTCTAAATGAGAGTATTGTAGCAGTCAACCTGCTCTCGTCTTCATGTACAATCTCTTTTTTCTTTCTCTTTCAGCACATTTTGAGCCCAGACTACGTGACGACAACCATTGTGTCCATGCCGATACACACACATGTTGAGGATAGAGGCAGCAGTGAGAGTCTAGAGACCTGGGAATCCCCTGATACACACACAAACACACACACACAGCCATTTACTTGTCCATCTAAATGAGGACATTCCATAGACTTCTATTGTCTTTATACACAGCTAGTTATAAACATTATAATCTAACCCACAATTAACCCCAACAGAGAACTTTTTGCATTTTTACTATGTAAAAACAATGTTATGTACTATATTTTATAGGCTTTTACAAATAATGACATTTCCAAAAAGAGGTTTTGCTCAGATTTGTCAGGTTTTGCTTACTTTTGGGTACAAATTTGTCCTCAATATATAATTTGTCCTAAATTACAATGTAACATTGCTTCAAAGCAGCTTTACATAAAAAACAAAGAATAATAATAAAACACAGAACAAATGTCAGACAAGTGTAAGATGTATAAGACTAATTAGGTATTCAATTTGATTAGATTAGATTAGATTCAACTTTGTCACTGCACATGTGGGTACAAGGCAACGAAATACAGTTAGCATCTTACCAGAAGTGCATTTTTACAGTGCAAATAATAGGTCTATATAACAATAGATAAATTCTTTGCAATATAAACTATATATAAAAAGACAAGAATAAAAATATATAAATAATATATATAGAAAGTATGAATATAAACAGTATATGACAGTATACAGAGGTAGTTGAGTGTGCAAATATAGTGTAAATGAGCAGATGAATATAGTGCCATGAGAAAATAATTTCCATATGTAAACTGTACACTGAAGAGTAAATATACAGAATGATTATATACACATACAGAATGATTATATACACTGATCTTAAAGTATTCAGTCAGTGTGTGTGTTATCGGGTATTTGTGTGTGTTATTCAGCAAGGAAACAGTTGTGGGGTAAAAGCTGTTCCTAAACCTGCTTGTCTTGGTCCGGAGGGTCCTGTAGCACCTCCTAGATGGCATGGGGGCAAAGAGCCTATGGGCAGGKTGAGAGAGGTCCTTTATAATTTTGCGTGCTCTGCTGAGACAACGCTTCCTATAAATGTCCTCAATCCTTGGAAGTGGAACTCCTACAATGCGTTGGGCAGTTTTCACCACCCTTTGCAGCGCTTTCTGGGCTGAAACAGTGCAGTTTCCGTACCAGACAGTGATACCGCCAGTCAGGATGCTCTCAATGGTGCATCGGTAGAAGATCACCAGTATGTCAGAGAAGAGATGGTTCTTTCTCAAAGCCCTCAGAAAGAAGAGGCGCTGGTGAGCCTTCTTGACAAGACTGTAGCTGTTGGCAGTCCAGGAGAAATCATCAGAGATGTGGGTACCCAGCAATTTGAAGCTTGAAACACGGTCCACCACCTCTCCATTGATATGAATGGGTGCGTGTGTTCCACCCTTCTCCTTCCTGAAGTCCACAATGAGCTCCTTGAATGACGGTATTAAACGCTGAACTAAAGTCCAGGAAAAGCATTCTGGCATAAGTATCTTCATTGTCCGCGTGAGAGAGTACTGAGTGCAGCGCTGTGGAAACTGCGTCCTCCGTGCTCCTGTTCTGACGGTATGCAAATTGACGAGGGTCAAGTGTGTCAGAAAGTGATGATGGGGGTGAGCGCTACTGGGCGGTTGTCATTAAGGCATGATGCAGTGGAGTGTTTAGGTACAGGCACAATGGAGGTGGTCTTAAGGCAGGAGGGCACAATAGCTTGGACTAGAGACTGGTTAAATAAGTCCTTTAGGATGCCTGCCAGCTCCGCAGCACGTTCTGAGAACGCGCCCGGGGATACTGTCAGGTCCTGCAGCTTTCCGTGCATTGATCCTGCATAGTACTGCACTGACATCATTAGTAGAGAGTGTGAGTGGCTGGAAGTCTGCTGGGAGCTCGATTTTGGTTGCTGGCTCCAGATTATCCCTTTAAAGCAAGCATAGAAATTGTTAAGCTCATTGAGAAAGGAAAGATCAGCAGTCAGGTGTGAAGGGTTGATGGGCTTGTAGTTGCTAATGGCCTGAATGCCCTGCCACATCTGTCTGGGATTGGAGTTGGAAAAGTGTTTCTCAATCCCCGCCTTAGATTGGCCCTGGCTGTACTGTAGGCCTGAGCATCACCCGATCTAAAAGCTGCATTGCGGACCAAAGAGGCGAACCTCCTTGTTCATCCAAGGCTTCTGATTTGGGTACAATGTGATCTGTTTCTGGGTGGTGACGCTGTCTGTTGTGGTGTTAATGTAGTCTAGTATAGAGGAAGCATAACCTTCAATGTCCAAGTGAGAGCCACAGGTCGCCTGAGCAGCAAACATGTTCCAGTCGGTATGTAGAAACCGGTCCTGAAGTTCAG
>JAZGTJ010020515.1:0-10354 GCA_036877575.1 Botia almorhae
TGTGTGTGTATAAATGTGTGTGTTTAGGGAGAAGTCATCTCGGTTTGCTGCAGACATTGATTTGGACCAGGAGCTGAGTGAGCGGCTGGGATTGGGCAGTAATGAAACTCTTAGTAACGGTAACCGTGCCGACCTGGAAGCTGCCAAACGTTTGGCCAAAAGACTCTTCAACCTCGACGGCTTCAGGAAGTGTGATGTCGCACGGCATTTGAGTAAAAAGTGAGTCAAATATAAAATAACAGATTATAAAGTTCCCTGTGTTTTTAGATTATGTAAGTATATAAATCAACATTTTTGCCAGCCCATTTTTATCTCTGTAATGTTTTTAAGCAAACCGGATATTCAATGAGAAAAATGTTGATCTGGACTTGATTAAAGATTGATGTTGAATTGATTGGATGATAACCGGATGGTCATCAGTTGAAAATAGTCTTTTCTATCGTGGAACAAATTAATATATTGTGATGAATAAGTGCAGGGTGAAAATTTTAGTTTCATTTGGAATAACCTGCACTGAAAAATCATTCCTGCAACATTAGGAAATAAATATGGTCATTTTTTTCACCTTGATTCTCTGTACTGTGTACTCTGACCTCTGCTTGTGTGTGTGTGTGTGTGTATGTGTGTGAGAGAGAGTAATTTAAAACATGTTTTCATGCAGTTTTCATTCTCTGAGAGTTTACAGGCTCTCAGAGCAGAACCAGAGCGTCTCTCTCTCTCTCTCTGACAGATGCATCATGGGAATTTTCATCTGGCAGACTCATGGTCCCGTCACATGTCCGTCTCCCTTTACCATGTGTTACAGCGTCGTCCTCTCTGACTGTGTTTTTCATGTCTTGTGTCTAGCAATGACTTCAGTCGCATGGTGGCCGAGGAATATCTGCACCACTTCAATTTCACTGGACTGACTCTGGATCAGGCGCTAAGGTCTGCACATTCACTTCACAAATTAAAACGTTAATTCCTTGTATTACATTTATGGCAGATGCTTTTATCCAAAGTGATGTACAGTGCATTTAAGTTATACATTATATCAGTGTGTGTGTGACCTCTGGGAATCGAACCCACAACCTTTGCGCTGTTGATTCAGTGCTCTTACATTTTGGACCACTAGTCCTCCATCTAACAACCAGCTTCCACAAATAAATACATTCTGGTCACATTAAACTGTGTCTTTCTTTACACTTCAGTATAACACAGGTTTTTTAAGAGTGCCCCCTGCTGGCTGTACCGAGACTTTCTTATGTTATGCATTATGTTATTTCTTCAGGATGTTCCTGATAGAATTTGCTCTGACGGGCGAGACGCAAGAGAGAGAGAGAATTTTAGCACACTTTTCTCATCGCTATCTGCAATGCAATCCCTCTCTCAAACTATTGGAAGGTAAAACTGTGTGTGTGTCTCATGTACCATGAATTGNCAGTATAACACAAGTTTTTTAAGAGTGCCCCCTGCTGGCTGTACCGAAACTTTCTTATGTTATGCATTATGTTATTTCTTCAGGATGTTCCTGATAGAATTTGCTCTGACGGGCGAGACGCAGGAGAGAGAGAGAATTTTAGCACACTTTTCTCATCGCTATCTGCAATGCAATCCCTCTCTCAAACTATCAGAAGGTAAAACTGTGTGTGTGTCTCATGTACCATGAATTGCATGCGTGTGTGTGTGTGTGTGTGTGTGTGTTGATTTGTTTCTGTTACTGTTTACAGACAGCGTCCACACACTGACCTGTGCCCTGATGCTACTAAACACAGATCTGCATGGACATGTGAGTCTGAACATGGATAAACCGTGATTATGTCATTATATATCATATATTATACATATCTGCATGACAGTTTGAGTGGCAAGTTAAAATGAAATATGTACATGATTTTGTAAATTGATCATTCAGTTAATTATTAAATGTTATTTGTATTTATGATGATCATTTTTCTTGTTTTGTCTGCTGTCTTCAGTGGGTTTTTGTTTTGCACTGAGCTCAGCATGTGGTGCATTGTGGGGTTGCCTTCCCTGCAAAACATCATGTGATAGAATTTTGCTGTTTTATTTAGGCTGCATGAATTTCTGTTCAACTTCTGCACCCTCCTTCACACTGGGAACAGAGCAGTGCTGCCGTATAGCTGTAGGCAGCTCGCTAGGTTTTATAACGGAGCCGGTATGCTCATAAATATGCAGATTGCACAATATTCAAAACAGGTTAAGCTCCATCGTCAGCGTCTGTGTCATAATGTCAGTGATTACAGACAGTAATTATGACGACGGTAAATGGATGGGCAGAGTTGCTCTTTACAGTCTGTAAGATCTGTGAAGCGATCCGTTTTTTTAAGTTGCTCCAGTGCCTTTGTTGAAGGGTTTAGGATTGTCATCTAACACATGCCGGCTGTTATAGGCCAGACTCGCCGTCGCCATGGAAACAGGTTTATGGTCCTGATGAGAACTGCAAGAGGTTTTTTTTTTCTTTCCACTGTTGAAACTGCTCAGAGGTCCACACGATCAGATTATTATTATTATTCCAAATTCTCTCGGCAGCTCTAAATATGCATGTATTTCTAGACCTGCTCTCTCTCTCTCTCCCTTAAACACACACACACATTAAATGTAGGACATCCCATGCTAAGTTTCAGGGTGTAGATTGCTCAAAATGGCTGACTATCAAAATTAAACATTTAGTTTCAGATAAAATGTATTTATATATTATATATAATACAAATTATATATTATATATAATACAAATTATATATATATATATATATACAATTTTCACATCACTGTAGGCAACTGAAAATAAGGAATTAAATGAATGTTATTACTGTGGAAATGTCACAATGCAATAAATAAAATGTAATAATCATATTTAGTTTTTACTTTAGGAGTGAAGTATGACCCAAACATTTCTCCTCCTATTCATGAGATTCACATGTTAGTGTCTGATGATACAAAAGCTTCTCATTTAACCAGCTCTTAAGAACAGAAAGAAGAAGCATTTCTCTGCCAGACGGGTTGTTTGAAGGTTCTTTCTGTAATGCCTCTGCTGTTGTTTTCTGGCTCTGATCTGGCAGCTCAGGTCTGACAACAGCTGATCTCATTTCTCAGATCTGTGTGTGTTGGGCTTCTCTCTTGGCAGAATGTTGGCAAGCGCATGTCCTGTACTCAGTTCATTGGAAATTTGGAAGGACTAAACGATGGCCATGATTTTCCCAAAGACCAACTCAAGGTAACCGTTAAATAATGTATACACTCACTCTCTCGCAAATCTTGCATACAAACACATACAAAATAACCAATAATAAACAATATCACACATAATATCACGTGTGTGTGTGTGTGTGTGTGCACCTGCATAAACATTTGGCAGCCACACAAATTGTTCAGTTCTGTTTGTGATGTGAAGCAGGACAGGTTTGTGTTCCAGTGGGAAATGATTGTTCTTTAGTAGGTCATTTATCGGTTTTATTATTAGATTAGCGCCGTAATGTCGTTGGCAGGAAACGAGGAATGTTTTGCTTCCGTTCATTAACCCTGCAGGCCAAATCTAAAGCTAATCGAATGAGTTCCTGAGCTCGTACCGATGAGCCAAACGAGGTTTGAATTCGTTTCTGTATGTCTGTTTTTGTATGTTATCTGTTGGAGATTTGTTTTGAAGTAGCTCTGGGATCTGAATGGTCACGCGTGTCTCACTCCATCTTAAATCAATAAAACTTGTAGCATAATTCCATTGAAAGCGGCCATATTCTACACGCTTGTAGAATTGTAAACTTTTCCATGAGCACTTTCCGCTCTCTGTGTTTCTCAGAAGTAAACGCGTTGTTTTTACCACTTTTTCTGAGGACAGGATCCACATGTGTGACATAAAGCAGAGTGTTAATCGTTTAAACAACAGTTATTGATTCATAATGTCTTGTTTCTAAAAATGCTCATCTTTACCCTCAGTTTTATCTCATCCTACTCCCTCAGGTTTACCTCCTCCTACCCCCTCAGTTTAATTTCTTCTGAATTACTCTTCCTTAAATTCAGATTAGAGAATTATATCTCCTGCTTCTTGTCTGAATTTAATTTAAAATATTCCCAGTGTAATTCTAAATGGCTGGATGAACAAACAACATAATTTAATCCATGTGAAAAATGTTTTCAATAAAACAAATCTCTCTCTGTCTAAAGAGGGACTGTGGAGTCCTTGAAAAGCATCTCTACTCTCCTCGTTCTCTCTCTCTCTCTCTCTCTCTCTCTATGAGAAAGAGCCGCTTTCATTGGCACATTGTCATGTAAACTGAGCATCTAAACCGTTATTGTGAGCTGCTAATTATTTCATGCGATTGTGACTAGTGTAATTAGTAAACGGTTCATTATTAAACAAATGGTTTCAGACCTGAAATTTCATTGGCTGAGCCACATACTGTATGTAAAACAGCCATTATACGCAGATATACGCATGTTATTCGAATGTTATTTGAAATGTAAATGGTTGCTGATATTTAACTCACATTCAAATGTTTTTGTATAGTTCTTTTCACAATGTCCCTTTGTTGCAAAGCAGCTTTACATGTGAACACAGAACAACACAGAAACAGGAAAACGATGGATTTCGTGTGATTATTGTCATTAATAAATGTGTTTATTGAACAGATATTTTTGTCACATGTTGACTGACAGTACAGAGGGTCTCGTAGATAATTGCTTAATTCCATTTGTTTGTTTCTATACATTATAAGTCAGTCCCTACATATTGAGAGTATGTTTTGAGGTGTTTAATCGCCTCAGCGATTTATTTTATTTACTTTTATATTACCATTACTTTTGTAATTTGTGTTCATGTGATTCCTAAATTATAAATAGTTCAAGAACATTCTTTTTGTTGTTAAACATGTTAAACATGTGCACAGTGAAATATATTTATGTGGTTTATATATATTTATTTATAAGGTACTTTGTGTGCCGGCCATTTTAAATTTGTGTTGCCAAATTAAAAAAAAAGTGTATATAAAAAGATGGTCCTATGGAATTATGGGTAAGGGTCATTTGGATGTAATGTCATTCCCTGAGATTAAAAATAGCTGTTAAAGATCTGCCCACTCACCGTGTATCAGAGGGGTAAGTTGTGTGTGTGTATTCGCTTGTAATATGTTGTGTGTTTGTGTACACTAACATCTGTGATAGGGAATTAAGGTCAAACTCAAAGATTCTGTGTCTGGGCCCTGAAGGAAGTGCTGAGGTCGTGTAATGCTGTAAGATCTATTTGTGACACACTCCAGTTACTTGTGCGTTTTTTGCGCACGCTGGTGAAGAGTGTTTGAAGTGTGTTGTTGTCATGGTGACTGAGGGGCGGGGAAGAGGCTTTGGTACTGATAGGGTGTTCATGGTTCGATTGTTGACCCAATTTGGTGCGAGGGTGTGTGTGTGTGTGTGTGTGTGTGTGTGTGTGTGTGCACGCGAAGATAACGCCAGACGGCGAGAGAAAACAATTAGCTTCTCTCCTGTTGAGCAAACTCACTGAACTGACACAAGCTGCTAATCGTTTAGTGTCCTGCACCGATGGGCTGGAACCAGACGCGCCGGTGATACTGAACGTTCAGCACCTGAACAGTGTTAATGCCAGAACACTACCAGAACATAACTGTGCTAGTGACATGCAGGTGATGTTAATGTATATGTGTGTGACTATCATTCTCTCTATACTCTATGGGAGTGCGTGTATATATTTAGTGTATATATACAGAGAGAGAGAGAGAGAGAGAGTATATATTTATATTTTATATTTATGCATTTGGCAGACGCTTTTATCCAAAGCGACTTACATTGCATTATACTATATATTGATTACTATACATTGAGTATGTGCAATCCCTGGGATCGAACCCATGACCTTGGCATTGTTAACGCCATGCTCTAACCACTGAGCTACAGGAAAGAAAGTATATATATATATATAGAGAGAGAGAGAGAAAGTATATAAAGTTTAATTCTAATTCATTATTCAGTATTGATCACATAATGATTCTAAATCTTGAATAACTATCCACAGAAAAATGAGATATATTTATAAAAGAATTGTTTTGCCTTGACAAATCTGTTTTCTTAACATGTTTAAATATCTCCGTTTAACAGTTTCGGTCTCTTTGGCTTCATAAATGTGATTCAGTCATTTTTAGTTTTAATTTGACTGTAAAACATATTCACACCATATCTGGAGCAGAACTGCTCTTTAGTTTCATAGCTTTAATATCCTGTTTTATTTCTTACGTTCATCTTTTCATGTCACTTTAAAATCTACAATATTCATAACGTTTCATTAACATTTTATTACTGTAATGTGAAAAAAAATCATATATTATTCAATGTTCTTTGTTTCGCGCGATGGTAAATTTGTTGTGCTGCCTTCAGCTTATGCTGATATAAATTTCATTTCTATTGCTGTAGAAAAACATGGTTAAAAATATAAATATTATAAAGATATAAATAATTTGTTTTTATTACATTATTTTAATTGTTCTAAAAACGGCTCCGTTTATATTAGCAAAATAAAACATTCATTTTTTTGGTTTCTGTGGTAAATTGCGACCCGTTTTCATTACGTTCACCAATTTTCTGTCTCGTCTCATTTCCAGTAGAACGTCAACGCTGGTTTATTTTATAGACCGTTCTGCAGTCACACTAGTTTTATGATGTCGCTTGTCAGTATCTTCCTTCCATAACTCCATCTTTCTGTGTTCTCTCTCGCTCTCTGTGTTTCACCTCTGAGGACAAGTGCTGAATGTTAATCAGCATTCAAAGTACAGCAAGCTGTGTGTGCGTGCGCACGTGTGTGTCTGTGGTCCGCTGTGATTGGCTGCCTGAACCTGAGAGAGAGCGGGCGAGAGAGCTTGCAGAGTCTCTCTGAGATTCAGACACATTCCATCTGCAGAGACCGAGAAAACGCAGAAGCCAGACGCAGTATTCGACACGTTATTAAACGGGTGCATGGATGTCTCCTTGTACGGGGACCGTATTACAACCAGGAGGACTCGAGGAAGAGACTGTGTCTCCTCAAAGACACACTAGCAATCTTCAAGACGGACAACAGATGGATAAATGCTGGACGGGAAAACGGAGGCAATAAGGAATGATGTGTACCTTCTGAAAACGTTTTTTGCCCCATTTTTGGATCAGAGAAGAACAAATACCCTTTGAAAAGAACCGACAATCTGTATCTCAAGAGCAACAGGCTCACAGATTTATTGGAGAACCTTCATCTGCTGTCAGCCTTCATCCTGGATTGTTTTTGGTCTTTATGAATTTGAGGCTGGTTCTTGCCGCGTTTGGGTGGTGGTTTGGACCCGGTACAGGTGTGAGGGTTCCTGTGTGTGATTAAACAGGCAAACTGACCTCCTCTGCTGTTTGTGTGGGTGTGACTACTGTGAGGGCATGTGCGCGCGCGCATGTATGTGTGTGTTTTCCCTCAGTTTCCGTTCGTCTCATTCCATCTGTCGGTTCCTGGCTGTTCTTTCACACCTCTGAAAGTGTTACCTACCATCTGTGGCATTTCTGTGCATGTGTGTGTTTGTCTGGACGCTCGCTGGTTGCACGGGCTGCGTTTAGCTCGGATCGATCGATGTGATCAGCCGCCACATGCGTTAAGAAGCTTCGAGAAGTGTCGTATATTTTAGCATCACCTTAGTCTTCATCTCGAGACACTCCGGTTGTCAGGCTATAGTTGTCTGGCCATAGTCTCAGATCTTTTTACAGATGAACTGCTGAAGTTTATTTGAAGATCATTCTTCCCTTGATCTCCTGGCAGATTTTTTTTGGCCGATTGAATTGTTTTTTTTTACCGGCCCATAATGTTTCCTTCTAAAGAATCTTTCTAATCACCTGGATTCAGTGAGGTACCTCCAAGTTGAATTTTTTGGAATGACCTCATCCCTCTGTGGAGGAAGACATGTTTGGCTTTCTGAAGTTCCTCGTCTGTTTCTCGTCGTGAACTCTTGTATATAACGAGCGCTTGGATACAGATTCGGTTCTCCAGTTAGAACCGCTACACAGGATTTTCACACCGTGCCGTTTGCTCTTGTCGTCAGACATGATCGGGGTTAACAGCCTCCACTCGGCCGGCCGCTTGCGCTCTCGTTCTCTCTGCTCGGTCAGATACGGAAGAGATTTCCGAATGATGGATCCCTTCCGCTATCCACGAACACCTCGCTCCCGCTCTCTTAAACCTCTGGTGTTCCCGGACCTTCTGGGAAAAGCTCAGGATGGGCAGAACCACCCACAGGCCCGCAAGAGGAAGAGGGTACGCTGTCTCACGTCACTCACCTGGGGGCTGTTTGCTAACCGTCAGTTTAGCCGTTTAATGTACAGCAGATGTTGAGAAGCAGCTTTTCATTCCTCTCTTGATTTATTTTTATTGAAAAGCATGTTGAACCAGCCCAAAACTACACACCTTGAGGAAAACGTGACATTTTAGAATTAAATAATTCTTTCCCCGTGTGTGTTTGTTAAAAATGTAAAAAAAAACTACTAACACGTATTCTTGTGCTGATTTTACATGCTTTAAATTTGTTTTTAATGTACGTTTTATAGTTTATTTTAATTGAATTGTGGGTTGGACTGTTGACTGTGCAGTAATGTTGAGTGGTGGGTGTCGGTCACACGGTCCTAGTTTTCGTGGATGACGTTTGTGTGTCGATTTGTTTACTGTGATTGGTGGGGAGTATTTTTGGGTTCGAGTCGTCTGTCAGGCAGGAAGACATTATGATGTCAGTGACAGCACTGTCATCATCTGTGATGCAACTCAGACGCCACCTCAGAGACCAAACACGCACACGCACACACACACACACAGAAATCTACAGCTCAGGTGTGTGTCAGTGATTGTGTTTTTCTCCTCACAGGCTCTGTACAACTCCATAAAGAACGACAAGCTGCAGTGGACAATGTAAGTGTCTTTATCACACCTTCTTTTATGTCATACACGAAACTAAATTACTACCGTACTAGCAGAATGACTGTACATTTTTTTTGCAAGAAAGGTTGAGTTGTCATAAGGGACGGTTGCCAGGGTGTTGCTATGCAGTTGCTAGAATGTTCTGGGTGGTTTATAGTTCGTTGCTTTGCAGTTGTGAGGGTTCACAAGTCAAAAGAGCCCGTCCTGCTTTCTGCTGTAGATACAGCTACAGTCTTTACTTTAATTAATTAATCCATCCTTTTGTTATTTTTGGTGTCTTTTAAAATCGATGCTTGTGTATTAAAATATTATCAAATGTCTCTCCAACAAGGCACAAAATTTAAAGTGTCTTTCAACCGCTGATGGAGTTCATTTATTCCGGTCCGTAACGCAACAGTAATGCGTATGTTTAATAACTGTAGCAAAGTGGTATGTTGGTGGTAACTATGGTTACCGCATTACAACAGCGACATGAGAGTGATGTCATTAGGAAAACGCTAAATATTCGGAACCAATAGCGTCTTTATTTATTAGTATTTTGGGCTGCGTGTGTGTTGTTGTTTGCTGGAAACAATAGTGTGTCAGGGCCGCTATTCTCACCCTATATTCACACTCACCAATTAAAACCCCTGGCTTTCCCAGCACTGTTGCTATGGTTACGGCTCCATGGATACAGCTGCGTAGTTACCGCTCGGCACCGTTCTGCCGTTATGAATTCACCCCCTCTCTCACACACACACACACACACACACACAACCGCCCTAACCTTGTTCTCATGTACAACACTCATACATGCGCCCACACAAGAACACTCTTTAAAGGGTCCTGTTCGCATCCTGAGCAAAGGTGAACCCACAGACTCCTACTGCAGCCCTAAAATAGCCTCACCGGTCCCTCTCCGAGCTCGCGAACGAGAACAGAGCGGAGAAACATCGGCCGGTCCTGCAGTGTCATTAAATATTACATCAGTTGATTTGGTATGTTTTGTACAGTGTGTCTTGCCCACATGGACGTTTGGTTTTCTGTGACACTTGTTTCTGCGCGTCGTTTTTATAAATTCTGCCCATGTCAAGATTGGTTTATATTAATTCTGGCAGCATCAGTTAGAATGAGAAAATGGTAAATAAATTGGCAATGATATTTTTCAAGCTAAAGTGGTGCTTATGAATTTATAACTACAGTACAGGGGAGTCTGAGATTGTAACAAACAAACGTAGTGACGCCTTGGCAACCATCCAGAATCCAGCAGCATTTTGGAGCTCTTACAGGTAGCTTTGGACAGGCAAACGTAACTCATGTTGTCCTCCGTACTGTAAAAATGTAATTACAGTATTATTTTACAGTAGTAGCAATAACTGCAGTCTACTTTTTGTGAGGGGAATTAAAAGCTGAGTGATTAATGCAAATGCTGTATTTATGAGAGCGTTTAAAGCT
>JAZGTJ010020516.1:0-10353 GCA_036877575.1 Botia almorhae
GACCCCAGTTTTCACAGACACCGTTTTGCCCCAAATTATTCACTTTGTTTTAAATGACCGACACCCGCGCATGCGCAATATGTGCTTTTAATATATTGAGGCCAATGGCAGTTTTGACATTTCATCGGTCTGTCATAAGATACTCCAGCGATTCTCGACCACAAGCTAAATGTTTCAGTAAGGTTGCCCGGCGGTGTCATTACGCATCAAAATATAACATTAGTCTCTTCACTTGGGAATCCAGGTCATCGTAGTAAATACGAAGTGAATGCGAGCGATAACTTTATTCATTTCGACTCCAAACTCATTTGATTACTTACTGTAAACCGATCCCTGCGTTGTGTGTTTACAGAGACACAACGTAATGGCTAACGTCTTGTCTTACATAGACAAACAAACATGGAGTTTGTATACAACGAGTCTGCTTTAAAGTATCAAGATCTTTATTTCACCGCAACAGATGTTTAAACCTGCAGCCTCTCCGAATACAGCAAGTCCGACCAACAAGTTGGCGAGACCGATCGCGGTCACCGTGGATCTTCTACTCACGTATCTAGTGATGAGGTTCCGAATGGTGCTGAAATCCATTCTGCCTCTCCAGGTGCGCTGTTCTCGGTTTCTCCTCGGATCTCGCAGGATGGGGACATAAAACGCTAGCTGGTCATCCTATCAACACTCTGGTCCATGACTGCGGTTTCTCTCAGGCTTGACAACTGGCTGTCCCACACGACTACCGCGACCGTTACATTTAATGATTCTCCGTTAAAATGAGAAACGCTTCTATATAAAGTCCAAACGCTGTCATAGTGCCATGTTTCGGTGTCACCTGCTTACACACTGTGTGTTTTTTCCGGATTTTGCATTAATAGTTAAGGGACCGGACACTTCTTCCTTATCAGACGTCCCTTCGGGCTGTTCTGGGGTGTACTGGCGTACTCTCCTCCGCTCGGTGTAGTAAAGATCTCTCGACTCCCCGGTCCGTTCGCGCCTGCGCAAGCGCACTAAAAGCGTCACACCCACCCGCCCACTGTACATTTTTCTGCCTCCCCTCTGGTTCCTCCCAGCTTCTGTTACTCCCAAACCAGTTACTGCCGATCAATCTCCAGCAGCAAACCGGTAGGGTGACACGGTCAATGCTTAACCGCGCCACATAGCAGCATTTAAGGATACAGTCTGTTCGTTTCTGAATAATCATGGCAGAAGCTGATCATTTATATATCAATTAATAACATGTACTAATAATATATTAATTAAAATAATAAGTTACATTAAAATAATAGGACACAGTATCATATCGCGAAATTTAAAACAATAACTCAATAATACAATAATTATATATATTAGATAGAAAATTATTAATTCATTACTATTGTTACCAATGTTATTAAATAGTAATGATTGTTAATAGTGTTAAATAACAACAACAACAATTTAATCATAATAACAACATCCAGATTCGGTCTGGTTAAGTGAACGAATATTTGTATTTTTGGACTAAACATTATTATCGGACAGGAGTTCAGGTTAAAACCTAAATCATTACAGATACGGACAGTTGTATCTATATCAACATTTCTGTTTTTGGATCTCCTAAAGTAACGGGTTCTGTTCATTTTTGCTCTTTAATCATTGTTGATTACAGTTCATGAAGTGATCTGCTCAGTTGCGGACGCGCACTGAGAAGCGTTCCCATTGGCTACAGACCATAGACAAAATATCCTACTTAATAATTATCCTAATCATTATATATTGTTGTTGCGCTAAGTTTATGTGCGGAACTCTGAATGCTTTTGTAATATTTAAAATATAGAAATCATTTCTTTTTCCGATTTGCTAAATTCAAACATTAAAAATAAGAAATGTATAAAAACATCTCTCATTCTGAAAAAAGTGATAGATTGTTTATTTTGGATAGCTGTATACTATAGGGAGTGTTGTGTTTATGGAAAAATAATATTGTGTTAAATATATTTCTGTTGGTTTTTAAATGTTCTTGTATGTCTTTCGAAAGTTAAATAAAAAAATTGATCAGCAATGTAGTCAAAAAAATCACAAATGTGGATAGGAACGCTTCCGGGGACTCGTTTTACAATCGAGTCTTTATCGCTGCGCACAGCTGCTGTGTTTTCCGTTCACTGTCCGACTGTGGCGCTTTTCGGCGGGTTCCGTTAAAATGGCGCGTCTGTTGCCAGGAGCTGAAACCCATCAAAGAAAAAGCGACAGCGGATAAAACTGCACCCCCGACATCGTTGTGCTCGCACGGGACTGGATTTAATCGCGCCATGGCGGCGCTTGATCAGAAATCACCCAACGTGCTTCTGCAGAGTCTGTGCTGTAAGATCACGGGCAAGAGTGAAGGTAATACGACACATCCCATTTATTGCATGACTGATCACTGACAGGCGGCTGCTCAGATGTGATTGTGTTGTGATGGATGTGGGTGTGATTATTTGTGATGTTTGTGATGGAGCGTCAGGTCTGCACTGATGAGATGCTGTAGAAGAACAGACGGGACCACTGAAATGATAAATAACAAAGGGTCCAGGGTTCCGGCGGGCCCTTCATGCAAAAAGACACTGAGATGTCAGTTGTTATCAGTTGTCTGCGGTTATCTGACGTATGTCGGTGACTACCAGTCATTGACCAGAGGGTACCCTACAGACCCCAAGCAGAAATACAGCAATATGTGCAATGGTTCAGTGGATTGTAGGGAAGGCAGACCTGAGGGAATATGATCCCAGCTTTTAGTTCTGAAAGCATTAGTGCCTTTTATATAAACGCAAACCCATTTGGTTCTTGATATAGATCTTGCTTTAGAACTGTTATTGATGAATGTCTCATGGACAGATTCCAGAATGTTTCTGATGCCGAGACTACCAATGGAAAGTTTGGGCACGCTTGACAGATTTTAGGCTTCTTATTGGTTTAAAACATTTTATCTTAACACTTAGGCTTAAATGTGTGAAAAATTTGGTGATCAAATGTAAACTGTACCCGTTTATGGGTTTCTAAAGTTTTGACTGCTAGTGTAGCTCTTCTTGATTTAGATCTGTTAATAATGTGTTTTATGGTTGGCTTTCAGAATCCTCAGTTGTCTGTTTCTATGGTAACTCTGTTTTTCTGATTTCCTGTGAAATGATTTATGCTTGTGAATCTTCTGCTGAATCATCTCTTATTGTTCTCAGCTGATGTGGCCCATCAGTTCCAGTACGCCGTGCGAGTCATTGGGAGTAATTACGCACCCACCATTGAACGGGATGAGTTTCTAGTTTCAGAGAAAATTAAAAAAGAATGTGAGTCATCTGAATTCCTCTCATTTAAAGGCACATTATGTTGAATATCAGAAGCAGTTGTTTAGTAAGTTATTGGTTATGATAGGTTAATGCAATGAAACAACACATTTATATAACTATTGCACAACATTAATCTTCATATACATGTTTTTAGTTTGTGGTATCTAGTGCATTACTTAATTATAAATATTGTAACTTTTAGTAAAACAGTGCAGGATTTATTATGTTGTATTATTCAGATTCAGAACAACTTTATTTTTGTTTGTTTATTTGTTGAAGTGTTGAAACAACGAAGAGAGGCAGATGCTGCCCTTTTCTCTGAGTTACACAGAAAACTTCAGACTCAGGTCGGTGTCCAGCTAATTAATCACTAATCAACTGATTAACACATTATGACTAGTTTAGATAGTACGAGACGTTTGTTGAAGCATGATGCCTACATGTTGATTTCTTCATATTTCTGGTAAACAGGTTGTGTTGAAACACAGATGGTCCATCTTGTATTTCCTGCTCAGCCTTTGTGAGGACCCAAGAAAGCCGTCCAGCCGAGTGCCTGTACAGAATATTTCTTCAGATATTCCCCACATAAATAAACAACAGTCAAGGACAACGACTTTTTTATGATGTCAAAAGATAATTTAGCTTAGTATGAGAATTAAGGTCTGAATATACCAGCATCTCAGTGGTCAACAATACCTAACCAGTGATGTTTTATTTAAAAAATTAAATGCTGGTATTCCTGTTAACAAATGAAATTAAGTCTATGGTGTCAAGTCTTCATCAGTTAGTTTTTCCATTAATTACTTAATAAACAGTGAGTTACACCATTTTTTATTGATGTTTGGTTAATATTATCAACTCAATATTATCAATTTCACTTACGTTGACGTACAGAATAGGTCAGAGGTCAAATCTGTGTTCCTCCCTGCAGGTGTCTAGTTATGGAGCTCTGTTCAGCCAGGCTGTGCCCCGTGACGTCCACTCCACCCCATTCTACTACGCCCGACCTCAGAGCCTCCCTCTCAGTTACCCAGAGCGCTCGGCAACCGCCCATAATTCCAGCATGGCCACCAGTGGGATCAGCAGTATGGGAGTGTTCTCAATCAATGGGCCGGGCCCGACGCCTCCATCTCTGCTCACAGGGTGAGTGACCGCAAACGGGCCGCATTCTATAGCACTATACAGACAACAGGTTGTTCACCATGCGGGTTAAAACAAAAATAAAGTTTCACTAAACATTTGTATTGATATATCTTTGTATTGATTGACATTTTGTGTAATCTTAGACATTTTAAGCATTTTTATTCACTTAAAGGAGTTGTAATATTTCTTTAGCATTCTTCCTTTTTAGTGTATACTTTTGTGTGTACTTTTATTTTTCTCCATAGTAATTTGACTTCTATTAAGTATTTGTGGTTTAACTGCACTGCCGCACACTCATCTATTATTAATGTGGCTTTCTCGCACCTACAGCACTTAAGATGGTTTAAATATGGCCGCTCAAAGCCCTGAATTAATCGATTTCTGGATTTCACAATAAATCTGTTGGACCACAAGCATCATTAAATTGTCTCAGCCTCGTTGTTATTAATTGTTTAAAGCTCATCATTATGAGAGTAGCGAATTCTTACAGGTATTGATAATGGCTAACAAGGTTTCGTCTGAAGAACATAAATTAAAAGTGCCAAAATATCTAACGAAAAGTCAAAGCATTTATAATTTATTTTCACTACCTTCCCAAACTTTGACAAACCTTCGGTTTTGCTGTTAAATGTAAAGTTTTCCATACTTTTAAACCACATTCTGTATGTGTGTGTTGTAGACCTGGTCCACAGGTTGGTGGTGAGTCCATGAGAGGGTCTCGTCTAGCCTGGACACTCCCGGTCTCCAGTTCCCCCTCTGGAGCAGCTACTGCCCCTCGCCCCCCCAGTGGACCCTCTGCCAGCTCAGCTCCCAGACCCCCACACAGGCCCGGGCGGGACGGAGACGGCAGTGGTAAGTTTCCATAGTGACAGTGATGGACAACCTGAGCTGTATCTAAAGCAGAAATTGCTAATGAAATTTAAATTAAAAGCATGAAAAAAACACCTACTAAAAAGAAGTGTGGAAATATCTTCTCTATCTGAAGATGTTTAAAACTAGTTTTTAAACTAGGTGGTTTTTATTTACTTTGTTATTTAGTTATTTGACCGTTCATATGATTTCACACTTATATACCTTTTCCATCAGGTCAAAACTGGACAGCTTATTCAGAAATTGTGTTTTTGTGATGTCAAATTAGGCATTACTCGAACCAGTGGTGCTGAAATGTGTTTTGAGAGGCAGTAATTATGAGGTCGGCGGATTATGTCTGTGTAAATCACAAACCATGTTAATGTAACCGTAAATAAATGGGCAGCGTTTATTATTGTAAATAAACGGGCAGCGTTTATTATTGTAAATAAACGGGCAGCGTTTATTATTGTAAATAAACGGGCAGCGTTAAGTATTGTAAATAAACGGGCAGCGTTTATTATTGTAAATAAACGGGCAGCGTTTATTATTGTAAATAAACGGGCAGCGTTTATTATTGTAAATAAACGGGCAGCGTTTATTATTGTAAATAAATGGGCAGCGTTTATTATTGTAAATAAACGGGCAGCGTTAAGTATTGTAAATAAACGGGCAGCGTTTATTATTGTAAATAAACGGGCAGCGTTTATTATTGTAAATAAACGGGCAGCGTTTATTATTGTAAATAAACGGGCAGCGTTTATTATTGTAAATAAACGGGCAGTATTTTGGATGGCCCAAACCCTGTGTGGAAACAACGTCACCGTACTTCACATTTAACGATAGATTTTAGAATGTCGTTTTAGATTTTTGTTCTTTTTGGCATTTAAAAATCGGCTCATCCTGATGAGAATGAAGCTGCACTGTCACTCTCACAACAGATACATGACCGTGACCTTTACTGCACTTTCATTTCAATTCTCCATGTTTTCTCTCTGTTCGTCTGGCCAGCTGAGATCGGTGAAGACGCTCTTGTGCAAGATCTTCTATACGTTTTCCAGGGGATTGATGGAAAGTTCATCAAGATGTTCGGCCCAGAGAACAGCTACAAAATCGATCCAAAGGTGAAGTTTTATTACCTGTATCGGTCTGTCTTTTCTGGTCTTGTCTTTATTTATCTTTCTCTCTTCCTCTGTCTTGTCTTTAATACTCATTGTTAGGGCAGAGGTCTTTGATTTACTGAAGTAACTCGATTAAACGCCCTCATTCTCAAACTGAATTACTGTAGTGTTCCTGTAGCTCAGTCAGTAGAGCATGGTGCTAGCAACACCAAGGTGATGGGTTTGATTCCTGATAACATCTCTATATTTACGTCTCTTTGAATTAGTGAGAATAAGATATAGAACTATGTAAGATATAAAATAGCAACTGTGAATCTCTTATTAAAAATACTGGAAATAAACATTAATTAAACATTAAAATATGATTTGTTATAAACATTAAAGAATGAGTAGACAATCAGAAACCTTAACTAACTAAGTAGCAGGACAGACATTCTGTCTTTTAATTCATTTTTGGATTAAGTAGATTTAAATAGATTAAGTTGTTTTGATTACAGTGAATAGCAGATTAAGTGACTCAATCATTAAAGTTTTAATATAGATCTTTTCTGTTTTACATTATATAACACTTTCTTTTCTAAGTTTCCGACTTCAGTTACACTCAAATAAAAAAAGGCCCACTGGGATACTTGAAAGTTACTGTAGACCGAATATTCTAGTACAGTGCTTCTCATAAACGGTCTTGTAATGGTTTTTGGTTACAGTTGGTAACAGTGAGTTCTCATTAAACAAGCCCATGTTAAGTATGGGGCACCTGTTTTCACAGAAGTGCATTATGGGAAATGTCGAAGCATTGATTTCACCATTAACTGCTTCTGGCTGACTGCTGCTCACGAGCCCCCATGAATCCATTTGATCTTCACAGCTCTCAAGACTTTTTAAAATTCCCGGTAGACATTGACGGTAAATCAGGTTATTGATTAGGTCCTTTTAAAATGACACTGTTTAAGTAGCAGATCTATTTGTGTGGGACAACGTGCCTCTTATATGGAGTGAGCTGTGCTGGGTAAGTAGATGTTCTGAGAGGCCAGACACACTAACATTAACAGAGTTTCCTGGCTTCCCATTAAGACCAGTCCATTTGTGTCCTGGATGTCATACATCAGATCCCAGATGACGAATTATTTACTGTGTGTGCATGGTTTTACAGAAAGAACATTTTTACAGTCAGTGATAAGCGTACATTGTGGTTGTGTTGTTCTGAGCTTAATTTGTGCTGGTTTTATTTTTCAAAGAATCAAAGTGACCTTTACAAGTGAGCACTTCAACAGTGGCCTCAATGAGTCTTTATTAAACTCTATAAAAGAGCTTTTGTGTTGAGGGGGACAAATGTAGCCCAAAAAACACTTCAAAGTAACACTTAAAAATTCCAGAAAGTTTACAGTCAGCCTAAAAACACACAAATTGTTATTTCACAGTCATTCTCACGCGGTCCCCCAGCAGATACGTTTAAAGAAATCGTTTTTCTGAAGACCAGAAAATGTCTTAATGCTCCAGTATTGTACTTTTGATTGCCCATCTCTTTGATATGATGGTCACAAGATTTCTATTTATGCCTTAAGCAGATGCTTTTATGCTAAATGACTACAGTGCATTTAAACGATGTACTTTGAGTATGTGCATTCCCTGGAATTGAACCCATGACCCTGGCGTTGCTAGCACCATGCTTTACCAGTTATTACAATATCACTCTTTTTCCCTGTACTTTCTGACTGTTGTACATCATGACCTGTATATGGTGAATAATCTGTTCTGTTCGCAGGTTCCACTGTGTAAATCTTTGAGAGATACTAGCAGCAGACTGGCTGAGCTCGGCTGGCTCCATAATAAAATCAGAAAATACACTGATTCTCACAGTCTGGACCGAGCCTTTGGCCTAGTTGGACAGGTGGGGAATGTGATGTATACAGTAACTGACCATAAACGCCTAACATGCAACCTCAATCCCATACATATTTAAACTTTATACATCTGTGTTTGATTTCTTAGAGTTTTTGTGCTGCTTTGCATCAGGAGCTGAAGGAATATTACAGACTGCTGTCTGTTCTGCATGCACAGGTGAGTGTTCCTCAGGTGAGGCTGTGCAATGTTCCATCTCCAGTAATTCACTATCATTGGTGTGTGTTTAGCTGCAGGTGGAGGATGATCAGGGTGTAAATGAGGCCCTGGACAGCAGTCTGACCCCGAGAAGGCTGCTGGTATGGACCTACGACCCCAAGGTTCGGCTGAAGACGCTGGCGGCCCTTGTGGACTACTGCCAAGGTTAGAGCTGAGACCACCCGGGAGTTCAGACAGATGCTGAATGTGACCAAAAATTTGAATTTTCAGCAGCAATTAACTTTATCTAGTCACTCTTAGCAACAGACACAAACTGATTCGGTGGCTCTGTTTCAAAACTTACTGGGTTGTCTTGCAGTCTGTTCTATGTAGAAAAAGCATCTCGCTTGTCTTAACTTAAATAGAAGCATAAGTTACCTTACTAGAACTTTGTACATAGACAGGGTCTTTATGCTTCATGCATATACCCCTTTCAGAGTGCTATTTTTCAAGTATTTGAAACACCATCTAAATCTAGCAAAACTTAATAAGCCATTTGGCTCCTTAAAGGTTAATTTTATAAGCCAGTAGATCCCAAGTGCTGTTTAGTGTAGAGTGCTGAACCCCGTTCATGTTTCACCGGTAAAAAGCTGCATGTAGCCGAAAATTTCATTCTCACCCGGTTCCTCTCTCTCAGGTCGTAAGGGAGGGGAGTTAGCTTCGGCTGTACACGCATACAATAAGACTGGTGACCCCCACATGAGGGCATTGATCCAGCACATTCTGGGCCTGGTGTCCCACCCCATCCTCAACTTCCTGTATCGCTGGATATACGACGGAGAGCTGGAGGACACGTATCATGAGGTCGGCACAGTTACACACACAGCAAAGTCAAAAAATATATATATATATATATAAATATATAAAACAGTGAAGGAAACTTGCATTAATTATTTAATTTAATTGTTTTTTTTAGTTCTTGTGTCAAACATTTAATTCTACTTGACAACCACAATATTGGTGCCTGTAAAGGAAACAGATCTTTGAATCCATTTTGCATTTATGGTAGCACATGCATAAATATCGAGATATGTATCGAATATCATTACACGGTTGAAAAGTATTGAGCTATAATCTTGTTAGCTGTATCGTCCGGCCCTCTTTCACATAATGGAAGCAAATCCCAGGTCATATCTTCTCATATTGACTCGTGTTGGCCGCTGTTGTCCATCTGAGAAATACAGCTGTACTTCAGTGTGAATCAGTCTTCCAGACACAGGCGCCCAGATGAGGACAAATGAGGCTGCGCTAATGGGCCCCCTTTTCACTTCCTCTGTGTCTTTTTCTCCCACTATCACTTTGTATACTTCTCCCTGTCCAGCATTACCAAATAGAGTCAATGAATCTTTCTTTATTTAGCCAGTGTCCCCTAAACTAAGTCTGAAGTCGTTGAGTGTGGAAGAGTTATTGCCCAATCAACAGCCAGCTTTCCTTTTGCAAAGGCACCAATCAGACGCTCCTCTCTCTAATCACAAGTTATGCTCCAGTGTGAAGTGTAACAAGCCTTTTCACTGCATAAGCAGAGTCTGAGGCGACGGTGAGAGATGTAACCCTCAATGACGTTCTCCTCCAGGTCGAAGGTTCACAAGGTTCTTGTGTAGCCCACCGTCATCATTCTCAGTTGTCATAACAGTATGTCGGGTACTATATCTGTTGGGTATTGTACTATACCAATGTTCTCTTCCACTTTTATACTCCCCTTATTGCTTCTCAATCTGTGTAATTACCACTGAAAGGTCACTGGGTGCAATAGAGTGAGGATTGGCTTGTTAGAACAAAGGTCTTGATGTTTCATCGGTATGAACTTGGGGCCTTGTGTACTTTTTCAGTAGTTTTGGTGTTCCAGCTCC
>JAZGTJ010020517.1:0-10352 GCA_036877575.1 Botia almorhae
CTTCGTGTGCCGCCCCCCACGTGCCATGAGAAAATGCCCCGTTCGCACAATGCTTCCCATTTATCACGACCACGACTGAACATCGGGTATTTTTCGGCATGTTTAGTGACACACAGCTCTTGCAGCGCAGCTCCTCGTTTTTGTTTTGACAATTGGGTCTTTCACGTCATCAGACAGGTACCTCAGAATAATGCCGGTGGGCAGTGGCTGCATTTAAAGTGTTGAATTAATGACGGTCAGTGAAATGAGGTAAAAAATCCGGACATTTTATGATATTTTACAAAATCCCCCCGGACATAATTTTATAGTCAAAAAGGAGGACATGTCCGGGTAAAAGAGGACGTATGGTTACCCTAGTGTTTGCTGTGTGTCAACTCGCTGTTGGAGAGATGGGAGAGAGTGAAAGCGCCACAGCTAGACTGCTATTAGTAGCTGCATTTACATGGACACTTTTTGTGTCAATCGGATTGAAATCAATCAGATTGATGAATCCGAGCGCAGTGTTTACATCAACGCTTAATAAAGTAATCGGGTTGATGTGAATCGGATTTACACGGATCTTTTGACATGCGCACAGTACACAAATACACGTTTCCCACCAGACCATACTAGCAGCCACTCTATTGCCAGTGCTTCTTTTTAAATTTTTTCAAAGCATCGCCATCAAACAACAATAGGGTGACCATACGTCCTCTTTTTTGGCTATACAATTCTAATTACAGCTTTTTGTTATGGTGTCTGTTTCAAATGGAAAGGAAATTATTATTGTGCATCATTATTATTTTGATCAGTATTTATCACTCACCGTCAAGCACATAATGTCCCACTGGACTGAAATATAACAGGACTGATATTCATGGCCTACAGAAATCTAAAGGTCTTGTGTGTTTCTTACTGCTAGTGTAATATAAATGTCTTGATGCTTTGTGCATCAATGATTCCTCACCGTAGGTGACCCAGTTCAAATTACTAAGGTGAAGGTTGCTAGGAGACCGAGATACTAACTAGAGCTGTGTGTGTGAGAGATCAGAAACAACAGATAGGGAACCAGTAGGAGTCAGTATTCCAGGATCTGTGAGTGCCTGTCATCTCTCTGTATTCACACATCTTTAGTCTTCACATACTGCATGTTGTTT
Organism: Botia almorhae; assembly: GCA_036877575.1. NCBI lineage: Eukaryota > Metazoa > Chordata > Actinopteri > Cypriniformes > Botiidae > Botia > Botia almorhae. The sequence continues at coordinate 1,137 of JAZGTJ010020517.1, forward strand.
AGCATTTATGTTCTCATGCTTCTAAATCCCCACGACAGCCTTCAGAAAACCAAATATCTCTTTGAAAAATGTTATTTTCTGACATGATAATCTGTCGGTCTGTCTGTCTGTCTGTCTATCAAGCAGCAAAAATTGAAGAGAATATTTTTGTTCATTTATTTCAATTACAAGCCATATTTGTACTTCATCATTTAGTCTGTAATGAAGTTTAAATAACAGACAGAAACTGTTCTGTGAAATACCACTACCCACATGCATGCTCTGAACATTCTCAATAAAGCATAAAAAGTCATCGTAAGATACAGAGTTTCACTTCTTGGTTTTGTAAGTATTATGTTAAACTGTTAATGGTTATCATAAATTCATATTAAATGATATATTGCTTTATATATTGGACAGGTTCAAACAGGAATAGCCACATCAGACAGCAGAATAATAAAAGCAAAGAGCTTATGTCTGGATGAGATTCAATTTATGACACAATCAATACAACACAATCTCTCTTCGCACCCTGCCATTAGGGAAGGGGATTAAGTTACAGTTTTTCCATGCATTTACAAACTTCCCTCTTTGAAATGTGCTGGTGTGTAAAAAAGTTCTAGGAACTTTCAAAATATTCAGTTAATTAGACGTTGTATTAACTATTGCTTGTTTATAGGAATGTTATTCAAACATTTTTTAATGCTGTAACTTTTTTAAACATTCCACTAACTCATTAACTACACTAACTTTCTCTGATAGCTGGGCTTTTGGTTGTCATAGTAACAGTTTTAACATTACTGTTGCTGAATGTCATTTTAAATTGATCTTAAATCAGTTTTATATCTCCTATGGCATTTTTACACCTGGCTCGTTTGAAGCATTTTTTATGGAACCTGTACTGTTTTCTCCCCTAATTTGGTTTGTTTAGGTATATAGGAACACAGCAATCATGCTCAAATCTGAATCAAAACAATTGCTCCAACAACATCCTGTTTAGGCAAAAATTAACTTTGGAGCAGATTGCTTGTGTTGACAAAGCAATCTGACCCAACAGACAATTCATAACAAATAAAGCCACAATAAACTGATGAAGTTGTTGTCTACATCATGCATTTTAGTTCTTAAGCTACAGTTGAGCAGTTTGTAATGTAATCATCTTCATCCTGCTTTCTCCATAGAAGCACATGTACATCCCTAAAACATACTATATGTGTGTGTTTGCATTTTTTGAGCAGACGCTCATCTGCTGAAACATTTCCTGCTAAATGTTAGAATGAAATTTATAACAGTGTGTGTGAATCTGCTTTTTAGATGTTTATAAGAAGTTTATAGGCATAATGTTCTTGGGTCATCTTGAGCTTTTTTTAATCACCATTAAGGAAAGGTGCATTTTACTTTTGCACTACAAATCAGGATGTCAAACACATTTGCCTATGGGATGATGTCTTGACCCATGTCTTGTCTGCCCTGTTTTATGTTTAAGGACTTGTTTGAAGGGTTAGTGTGTGCTACCATGTTTATTTCTTGTTTCCTGTGCAGGTTTGTAGTCCTTTGTAGTTTTGTAGTTTGTTGATTGGTCTCCCTTGATTGTCTTTCCAAGTGTTCCTTGCCTGTCTTGTTTTCCCTGATTAGTCATTGATTGTTTGCTGTAGTTGATTTGCTCTGTGTTTTCTGTTCCCTGTGTTTCTGTGGGTTTATTGTTGTTGGATTTAATTAACCTCTTCTTGCACATGGATCCTAACTGCTATGTTTACATTGTCCTCTGGTCGGCTCCACTTTTACAGTGAGTCCTAAACATGCCAGACCCTCTAGCCCTCGTGGTTGCCATACCAGAGGTTCCAAATCCAGTGGTCTCATGGGTGTCTAGTTTAGGGGTTCCAGAGTTCCAACCACTATCATTTGAGCTACCTGTGGTTGCTGCGGTTGCTGCTGCCTTGTTGTGTATCTGGGCTGTGCATTGCTCTCCTGCTCTTCTAAAGATGGCAGAAAACACTTTAGTCCATAAGTCCTTTTCAGAGGCCACTTCTGAGCTTTCTGTGCTTCCTGCCACAGCTCCACCCTGGCCTCCATCACCCCTGGCACCGTCCTTCTCACCAGTCTCTGACACCACCGGCTCCTTTCTGATCTTCATCTCCACCCTGGTGCTCTCTTGCTCCTCAACAATTGTGTATTCATAATATTCTTTTTGATAAACTCTTAAATACTTTCAAAACACTTTGTTTGTTCCAATCATATTTTACGTTACAGTGGAAGACCTATTTTAATGGTGTGCTGCACTTACACATTGGTGTCAGTTATTTGTCAGCAATACAATTAATACTTCATTGAGGTAACAATAATGCTAGTTCTGCTGGGAGATGCAAAATTGTGTTTCTCACATAAGACACAACTTACACAACTACCTACCTCTGAAAGAGAAAACTTAGCAACATTTTTTTTTTGCACAGAGTATATATACGTATATATTACAACAATGGAGGTCCAAGAGCTGACGATGGAGACTGTATGAAAGTAAAAGTAAGTCACACACACAACACAACACTGGAGACCACGAAGGAGATCTGGGAGACACACACGAACTGGAGCAGGTAATCGATAGAGCATGACGATAAGTCTGTTTCTGTGGTTGAGATCAGACAACGGGTGAATGAAGTGTGTGTGCTTTTATATTGTCCTTAATGGGAATCGGGTGCAGGTGATTAGTACTCAGGTGACTGAATGTGGTTGGAGTCTGGTGCTTCCATGACAGGGTAATTTGTACAAATGAGTACACAGTAATTTCTGCACGGAAGTCACACTAACTATGCCACATTAGTGGCACTATACATGCAAAAACATTAAAAAAGAGATTGTAAAAAGGAGGAGTTGTTGAGATGGGTTAAGTCAGGGAGAGAGAGTGCAAGCCAGTCTGGGTATTTTTGTTCCACTTGGCTAATATTTGCACATGGATTTGGCTTTATCCTCTTTAGCATTCACTTGCAAAGCCTGATGAAATGACAAAAAGACAATAGTCTACCAAACAGCATGGGGCTAGTAAAACGGAAGACTCTAAGGACAATAGTTGTGACATTTTTGAGAATTAGTTTGGCATGCTTAGAGACTCACTCTCATTACCTATATGGACCAAGGAAGACTCTCTCATAACAGTACAAGACCTACAGATTAATACCTGGAACACACCAAACTGACACAGATAAACAAGCACCGACGAAAACAGACAGTGGGGTCAGCTCATGTTGGCTGCGTTTGGGTCCAAAGCTGCTGCTGCACACCAAGCCGACAGCTAACACCTGATGGCCAAATAGCACGCCCAGCTGTGTGAAAGCAAATAACTTTCCATACCAGCAGGTGGCAGAAGTCTGCATTTCTCAAAATGGGAAGCAGGAAGAGCAAAACATAAAGCAGCACTTGCTTATCAGTTTCACACATATCTCTTTCACCACAGATGTATTCATTTGCCTCTTTCCAGGCATTTAATATTAATATACATTTAAAAAAGCACCAATTGTGAAAAAAGCAGAAATCATGGCAATGAAGCCCCATTAAACTGAGTTATTGATAATGCAATTCCCCTATGTAAGTTAGCTCTGCGTTTCCTGAGCCACATACACCATTAAGACCTTTCACGAAAGACATTACGTTGTTCTGTTCTGTTCTGGGCTTTGATGATGTAAGGGAAATGTGGATTAGCACATAGACGACAGTAGCAGTCTCCATGCTCTTCTGTAGTCTAGCTCTCATGTCTCACTGGAGTTCCTCAGCCTTAATATTCCCAACAGAGGGCTGATCTCATCTTTAAATATTTTAAAATTTAAAAGACTTTAATTATTAACATTAAAACTTGTTGTCGGTTTTAAAATGTGTTTCCTCAAGGTTAAAACTCTCAAGACTTTCTGGAAGTGGAACATTAGGAAGAAAATTAAAGCTCCCTGTGTCCTTTATGTGACACTTTAGTAGTAGGACAGTAGGACAGAAGTAGGATATATGTTTGCAGAGGGGAAATACTCTGCAGCAGCATGGTCACACAATGCTAATCATGAATCAATTCCTATAGAGACTCTTAATATTTATTTGGTTAATAAAATGTAAGTCAAAGCGTATTGCCTTATTTGCTTTTATCTGCTTTTAAGTTTCAGAATAAACGAAAACCACAATGAAACAATAAGTGAGGGAGGAGAAATAAGAGGCTAATAATAATGTAGAAAATAATTTACAATTTCATCATTTCTCCAACATCTTTTAATGCAGCCCTAAATTAGACATTGTCAAAGCAATCCTACAAAGAGCTGCTCTCATTTCATAATGCAGTTTATTACCATGGCTTTAACCACTTCTCAGTGTATAAGAGTGATGGAAATTCTAGTGAACATACCACTGCAGTGAACATGAACCACATGACCACTGCTCCTGTTCTCTGTGTATGGTATTCCTTAAGGTTCTGTCCCAGGACTGATTATGTTTTCACTGTGTCTAACCCCACTAAGGAACATTATGGTATAAGACTGTGGCAGGCAGCAGTGTCACACAAATTACATTAAACATATCTCCCTAGATAATTATCTGTATGACCAAAGAAATAAATAAATCATATTTTTTCTGACCTTGTTTGTTTACATATCTATAGCTTCACCTAAAAAGTAACTTAAAGCTGAGGTGCTTGTTTTTTGTATATACAGTAATTGAGTGTAGAATTTAAAACATTTGATTAAAGGATGTTTTACTGGATCTCCATACACTTTTTTGTAAAAAATTAAAAACTGAAAATTTACAGAATGAAGCATGTACTTTTTTCCCTTGAACATCACTACCAGCATCTGTCACATAAACAATTTGTTTACATTTTACATTTTTAATTCCATATATTTCAGATGTTTGATCTAACACACAAGGAGAGCATTTAAAATGGATTAAATCTATGAAATAACTGTGAATAAAGTCTGTAGGCAGAATAATAAAAAATCATTAATAAATGCATTATCCAAAGTCATTAGCCACATAGCACATGATCAGCCTTTCTGTCTTCCTTTTTCCATGCTTGTTACTAAAACTGCATCACTCCTATTATTGTCAAAAAAATTGTCTTGTGCTGTGTGACTAGTCTCCTGCTCTTCCTGCTATGGCCGGTCAGTGGGTGTGGCTAGGAGACTCATCAAATGAATTTTGTTTGCTCGTGGTTTTGAGTTGTTTATTTGGATTTGGTTATTAGTTGAGATTTGTTCTGTCTGTCACTATTCCATCTTATGTCAGACAGAAATTGTATTTATTTTATTTGTGGTATTGTTTTATTTTTCCTTTGTTAATAAATATTTTGGTTGCAACCTTACCAACCGTATGACCTCCTTTCATCTGTTACGGCTTTGAGCCTGTTGTGACAGCTGAGAAACAAGCTCAAGCTGTCAAGCTGCTTTCCAGACGATCCCACCCATTTCATAGGAGATAAATTGATTTACAGGTATTATAGATGTGTATTAATTGCTGAATTTATTTACTTATGGTAAGCTGTGTTCTCAAAGGGTAGGATTAAGACTAGTAAACAGACCGTGATATGCCATGTTTGTTTGTAGTCAGGTTATGTAATAATGAAGTCAGTTAAGTCATCTTGTATCTCTCAAGTCAGTGGATTATCAAACTGGTCGTGATAGGTTTGCAGATGCCCAGTCGAGAACCAGCACCATTTTAATGGAACAGGGTTATGAGTGCTTAGAAACACAATGTTCTTGCTTTGTGCACTCCAAGAATGTGGTGGACTAAGCTAATTTTTATCTACATACACTGTTGGCTCATGTTTGCAGCCATGTCTGCAACATCTTAGCAGTAGCTAAGGAGATCTAAACCATGAAGACCAAACACATTAACTATATATCCAGTCATTGTCCAAATCCACTTGACCTCTATTCCAGCCTTTATATCCATTAATATAAGTTTATTCTGAGAGATAATAATGTGTACACATAAAACTACTCACAAAACTGTTATAGGTTTAAATATTTTTAAAGTGTATAAATGCTAAGGATTATTATTATTGTAGAGAGAGTAATAAGACAAAGCAATATAATTGCACAGTCATAGTGATCCAAAATCCTAACACTGAGTTTTTTTTATAATAACTGAGCACTTTTCACAAATGGCTGTCAGCAGAAAGGGGTGTGGTTAGCCAGTCTACCAACTAATGTGTGATGCAGTGATGTGGACATCTGCCAGTTAGTGTTAGAATCGATTTAATAACTGGAATCCAGCAACTATTTTATCCAAAACAGAATTTTTTGTCCCATCAAGTCTTAGCCAAGAAGGCCAAAACAAAAATGCTCTGAACCTCTATTACCTTCACAGATTTCTGAGCATGAGCCATTGTGGAATCTTCAACCTGGAGTCATTCCAAGTCAATATGAAGAGGCTTGTGGCTGTCCATGGCAACCAAGTTTGAATAGCAACCCAACCTCTGCATACACTCTCAGTCAAAAGTTGGGTTTTTTTCCCAGCGTTATCTTCACACAGTGAAGTCTCATGTGAAGCGAAATCTTTAGTAAGTTTTGCACTAACATCATATCACTACAAAAAAGTGTTATGTTTCAAACCAGGTTGGGTAAAATATGGACAAACCCAGCCAATGGATTAAACTAATTTATTAAAAATTCTAGGGTAGCCCAATGGATAGGTTTTCCATATTTTATTCAACCATGGGTTAAAACTGTAACGAATAGTCAGAGGCGTTAGGATCCATATGCAGCTTTTCTTAGAATGGTCAAACAGGCGAGGGTAATCAACAGTAAACAGGGATAACACAGGCGAGACAAATCATAATCATAGACAAGCAGTGATCGAGACAGGCAGCAAACAATCAAAAACCAGAAACACAGTCCTGACAGGCAAAGATCGAGACAGGCAGCAAGAATCAAAATGATAATAAATCCAATCAATGGGCAGGCAGAGAACAATCGATAACCAAAGACAGTCCAGATCATACACAAAAATCAGCAGGAGAATATGAGAAAAATGCTCAGAATTGATGCAGGGCAAACAAGACTTCGCAAAGAGTGATACTGAATGTCCGGTTTAAATAGGCAGCGCGAAACGATGAACAGGCGGGAAATGATGAACAGGTGGCGAACAGGAAGCGATCAGCGGATGTAGATTCCGTTCAGTATTCCGGGGAAGGCTCCCTCTGGTGGTGCGGTGCTGAGGAGGCTGGAGCCTCCACTGTAACAAAAACAACCCAGCACTTCTTTGACTGTACATGCAAAATATATATACAAAAATATATAAAACAAACAGAAGACTGTAATCAGGGCATTGAGTCAGAGGCACCATTTTTCCCATCTAACTGGGCCAAAAACAATGGTGCATTTATTCCAGCAGTTAGGAAAGCTGTGTGTCTCTGTATGGTTCAGCTGTAGTCACTGCCAGCCTCCCACATGCCCTTCACCGAGGCACGGAGAGCTCAGGTGCTAATGAACAGAATCTGAAGGCTGGCAAAAGACCTCTGACTGCTAAAAATTAGACTGACACCTCACATAAACACCTTACACATTGAACCCTGCCCAACAGCCTGAAACCAGCCAAGCCCAGTTTGATGGGCTGGTGATGATGATGACTGCAATCCGTTGCAGAACCTCAACTGATGTCATTAGCGGGAATCAGACATTAGATGCAGGTAAGATGTCCACATATCAAAATTGACCACAAATGTGATTTAAATTCACATTTGGAAGTGGCTCTGACGAGACACAAAAAATTGTATCTGGTGCAGTTTTTATGTTTACACATGTGCAACAATATCCGATCTGTATCGGACGTAAGTAAAAAATCAGCTTTTTCGTGGCAGTTTGAATGCAGCTCTAGAACAGATCAGAGTTGGGTGATGGTGTTGTGATTGGTTGGTGGGGAGGAGCAGTAGGAAGCAGAGCAGTCTCCAGTGTTCAGTGTCCCGACACTCACACGTTGCTTGATCATCTGCATTTTTAAAGAACCCAAATACCCAAATAATGACTTGATGAATACTGAACAAGAGGGTTCACAGGCTACTTTGCAGATGCTGTTTGTTTAGTCACTGTCTATTCATCGTAAATAATTTACAGAACAAATTCTTGTTTAACAATAATTAAGGACAGAGAAATATAGAATATCTTGTACATGTGTGGAGAACACTCTTTTCATCTCTTATTTCATCATTCATTGTACATGTGTGGAGAACACTCTTTTCATCTCTCATTTCATCTTATTCAGCTGTCATTTATTCCTCTGTCTTACTTGTTCTGAATATTTTACAATGTTTTTAAAATATATCTCATTGGCTTTCACTTAATACATATGGGTTTACAGTTTCTCTGTTGCTCTTTCTCACAGTGTATTAAAACAGCAACAACTTATAAAGTCTACTTTTGTCACCCTTTATAAACCACTGAGCATTTCCCTGCATTGACAGGTATTTCAAATGCATGTCCATTTCTTCAAATGGTTCAAATGTGTTGTAGTTATTATCCGTTTAGTCAGCTTTATATTTATAAACTGATAACAACCTTAGTATCACTAATTAGTTTTACTAATATACATTTTATAATGAATAATACATTTTGCAAAAATACCATGTATACGGCTTTCCTGTAGCTCAGTGGTAAGAGCATGGCGTAACAATGCCAAGGTCATGGGTATAATCCCAGTGATTGCACATACTCAAAATCATATGTAGGTATAGTATAATGCAATGTAAGTTGCTTTAGATAAAAGCGTCTGCCAAATGTGTAACTGTAAATTCTGTATTTCATGTGTTGTGTTTTTCTGTGTATGTTATTTTATTATATGTAAAGTTGCTTTAAAACAATGTAACATTCTAACAATGCTCTGTATAAATACATCTGAATTGCATTGAATAAGATGTAACTCTGATTACCAAAAGCATATTCTACAATGTAAAAAGCGGTGACATAAATTTTTACTTTAAGCAGCTATTTTAATCTGAAATAACCTTTAAAGTTATTTTCATGGTTTCATGGTTATTTTCATATGTAGTTATGTTGATTTAATCATTTCAATTCAGTAGTTCATTTGTCACAGTAAGCACATTTTTGTTTACCTTATTGTTTGACCTATGACCTAATAATCAAATTTTTATGTGTTGTGTATTCGATATTTCGATAACATTTACATTTACATTTAGTCATTTAGCTGACGCTTTTATCCAAAGCGACTTACAAATGAGGAAAGGAAGCAACTTCGATTACAATAAGAGACAACATT
>JAZGTJ010020518.1:0-10351 GCA_036877575.1 Botia almorhae
GTCTCTATTTTGTACCTTTTTTATTTGTTTAACATTGATTAAATTACCATATAATTGTTTACAGGGTTTTTTGTATTTACCAGTCCGGGGGACAGACACAGTCCCTATATTATAATATTTAGGTGATTCTATGTGTTGCAAATTATGTGACATCTGTGGCATGTGACAGCTGGCAAACAGTTGGTTAAGCCAGTCTGTCTGCTTCCTGACCTGGGCCCCAGTTAGTCAAATATTAGTATTATTGGTAAGGCTATATGCCAAATTTCTAGATAAACGAGCAGCCCCAGCCCTAGAGGGATGGAAGCCATCTCTTTTCAACAGGTCAGGTCTGCCCCAAAAACGTTTCCAATTATCTATGTAGCCTATATTATTCTGTAGAAACCACTTAGACAACCAGCCATTTAGTGATGACGTGTATAACAATCTTACTAAATTTATGTTTAGCTTTAGCCAGTACGTTTAAATTAGCTTTATTGTCGGGCTGTCTGGCTCCCGGTAAGCATTTTACTATGGTGGCTGGTGCCTCTATTTTCACGTTCCATACAATAAAATCTCCGATAACTAGGGCACTTTCAACAGGTGTCTCAGTGGGTGCATCACTGAGTGGGGAGAACCTGTTTGTAACTGTAATTGGAACGGAAGAGCGGTGTTTTATCCTGCGACTATGCCATCTCACAGTCACAAAGTTTCCCTGCTGCGGGGGATCTGCAACCGGAACTAAACAATGTATGGACCTAGTCGCATCCAAAGTCTGGTCTAAAGCGCTATTATTCTTACTATCCTTAAGTAAAGTCTGGATGCGTGTCTCTAATTCTAAAAACTTCTCTGTCAGCCTAACTATTTCCCTACATTTATCACATGTAAAACCATCAGCGCTGACAGAGAAGGCTACACTAAACATGTGGCAAACAGTGCATGTTACAATGCCAAAGAAAAAGCCATGACTCACTGCGTTTTACAAGTTATTCTTACCTACCGTAGTTGTTTGATAAACTTCAGCAGATGATAAACGGAGGAGCTGAGGACAATATAGACAGAAAACACAGAAAACAGCTCACCGGCTAACGCGGTGCTAACCGAACTGAATCGTATATAGTGACTAACTGACCCCCCAGGGCTCAGTTCTTGGACCACTTCTCTTCTCTCTTTCCACATTGTTAAGCCCACGGTACCAACTCGCATCTCAGCCTGCCTGACGGACATATCATGTTGGATGAAGTACCATCACCTTCAACTCAACATTGCTAAAACAGAAATGCTTGCGGTTTCACTCAACCCATCTCTTCTTCACAACTTCTCAATCCAGATTGATGGGTCAACCATTACTCCATCCAAGATGGTCAAAAGCCTTTGAGTAATGATTGACGATCAACTGAGCTTCTCTGACCACATCTTTAGAACCGCTCGTTCCTGCAGATTCATTCTCTACAACATCAGGAAGGGCACATAAGTGCAAATAAGTAAGAGCAGGTCAGACCCTTCCTATCGGAAAATGCATCACAACTCCTCGTTCAAGCTCTCTCCAGACTGAACTATTGCAATACTCTCCTCGCAGGCTTCCAGTTGATTCAGAACGCAGCAGCTAGAGTGGTCTTTAGCGAGCCTAAAAGAGCACACGTCACTCCGCTGTTCATCCAGTTGCAGTGGCTGCCAGTAGCTGCTCGCATCAGATTCAAGGCTCTGATGTTTGCATTCAAAGTGTCTACTGGATTCACACCTCCTTACCTGCTCTCACTTATTTGCACGTATGTGCCCTCCAGAAACTTTCAGCTAATGATTGTCACCTTGTGGTTCCATCCAAAAGAGGGAAGAAATCACTTTCCCAGACTATTACTTTCACTCTGCCAGGTTGGTGGAATGAACTTCATAACTCTATCAGAGCTGCTGTCATTAGCTGTTTTCAAGAAATAACTAAAAACTCATCTATTTCGTCTTCATTTCTTTAACTAATCAACTAAGACACCGCCACTTTTACTTTTACCTCTTTTATTAAAAAAATAATTTGCCTTCTTACACTGTGTTGGAATACCTCAGACATGTCTATAGCACTTATTAATTGTTGCTCTTATAGTTGTTGAAATTGCTTTCTTGTCCTCATTTGTAAGTCGCTTTGGATAAAAGCGTCAGCTAAATGACTAAATGTTAATGTAAATGTAAATGGTCCGCTGGAGGTGTTGGTAAGCTGAGTCCCAGACCCTCTCACTCTTTTGGAACCGATGATGGTCCATCTGATGGTTCACCTGACCAGTGAAATAGAGGAAGTTTTGCAGAGTATGCACTGAAAGGGGGTGAGGTTCATTGTGGGTTGTTAAAGGGAGTTCTGTGAGTATGTGGGCCAGGCAAGGAATTGGTTCCAGGAGTTCTGATGACCATGGCAGAAGGTATGGAGATATTCTATCTCCTAGATCTTTCTCTCATCTTGACCATTACTCTGGGGATTATATCCAGAAAATAGGCTGACAGTCACACCTAGGAGAGAAAAGAACGATCTCCACACTCATGAGATCTGATACAATGTCTTCTGGAATGCCAAAATTTCAAAACACATGGTTAAATAGTTCCTCAGCTGTTTCCATTGTAGTAGTAAGTCCTTTCAGAGGCACCAGACAGCAGGCCTTGGAAAGAGGTGTTTCCCTCTGAGGCTGGTAAGTCGACCATAAAATCTACTCCTAGGTGTGGCCAGGGATGCACAGGAATGGGAAGAGTTAGAAGTTTACCCATGGGTATCTGACGAGGTGTTCTGGACATCTGGTACCTTCTGATGTCATTTGCAATTCTGGGCCACCAGAAGAGGTCTTTCAGCAGTGAGAGTGTTCTCTCATCTCCTGCTGCTGTGACAATACTGCTCCAACCCCAGATGTAGATGCGTCAACTTCCACAATGAAAGGCTTGAGAGGATCAGGGTGGAATAAGAGAGGAGCTGAGGTAAATGCTTCTTGGAGAGTTTTCATAGCATTAGTGGCTTCATGGTTCCACGACAGAGACTTGTGCTTGCCTTTCAGAAGTGTGATGAGAGGAGCTGTTATGGAATTGCAAATAGCTTTAAAACAGCGATAGAATTTTAAAAAAAACTAGAAATCTAGAATTCTTTAAAGGATGTGGGAATTGGCCAGCAACTAATGGCTTCCACCTTCTCCTCATCCATTTTGATTCTTTGGGCACTCTTCTGCTAGCCCAGGAACACACTAGAATGTTGATGGAAAGTAGTTCTTTGCCTTTAGGAACAGATGATGTTCACGGAGCTTTTGAAGGACGTCAGAAACCTGATGGCAATGTTCTGCCTCGTCACTGGTTCATCAGGTATTAAATCGATGACACAGTCCCATGGTCGGTGAGGTGGTAAATCGGAGGCTCGTTTTGGGCAGAAGACGTAGCTGAAGGGGGTATCTTCCTCAGGAATGCAGATGGACCTCTTCTCGAGGGGGCTTTCTACGGATGTGGAGCAGACTGAGTAGAGGGAGATACTTTGGGTTTAGGGAGACTGGGAAAGCAATGAGGAAAACAGCTCTTACCCTATCTCAGGACTTCCCCAGTAGACCAGGAGATAAAACGAGCCAAGGATGCCTAACAGTGGTGGATCCCAGTGGTGGATCCCTCCAGAACCAGAAGACATATTTCCTCAAAGTGAAGACAACCTACTTATAATTGAAGGGGATCCACCATGTAGCAAACTTGTACTTGGCCTAGGGGACTTCCGGTTATTGATTGGACTTTGAACATAGTTTTATTAATCCCTCATTCATTGGTTCATTGATTCATAGTTTCATTTCTTTCTTTTTTTAGCACAGTTGAGGGCATAAATCGGCAGAGATTAATTTGCCGGCTGACCCAGTCAATGAGGGCTTAGACTGAAACACAGTTGTGAGAAGTCGTGATTTGTACAATAGTTGTTAGTGGTTGTACTTTTACAAGAGAAGAGGAAACTACACTCACCAAAGGTCACAGCGGATGGATGGGATAACAGTCTCTATCTGTTAGTAGAGACAGGATAAAGCAGATTTTAGCCCTCTCTATGGGCTAAACGATGCGGTTGCATCTCGAGGGCGAGTGGGCATTGTAGATCGATCCAAGGAAGTGACAGGAGGTGGAACAGGTGCTGGTGTCAGCGTGGAGGTATTTGGAGCATTGATTACACAGCGTAGTGAATCGAACAACTCCTGGAATGGATCGACGCCTGTTGGGCCCATAATGTGGTCTGGTCTTCTGTAACGGAAGTCAGACTCAATGCAGAGATGTTAGTAAAACCCAACAGGCATGTTTATTGATACAAACAGGTATGAAAAGGGTGAATATTTATATAAATATGATGGTAGTGTCCAAATGTGACAAAGATGGGGATTTAGTACTTAGTATTTGTCGTTACCAGGTCCGGAAAGTGGAATCTTGCACAGTAGGATTCCAGGAGCTGGATATGGGGACAGAGTGAGAGAGTGCTGGAGACAAACAGACACAGGAGAACACGAGGGAGATAGTGAACTTCTGGAACAGGTAAGTAGTGACTTTGTCATTTCTACTGGCTACGGTCTACAGGTCACCAGGTTACCACACAGACTTTATCAAGGAATTTGCTGACTTTATATCAGAAGTAGTACTAGCCACCGATCAAGTCTTAATTGTTGGTGATTTTAACATCTATGTGGATAATGAAAAAGATGCATTGGGTTTGGCTTTCAAAGACATTTTGAACACTATTGGTGTCTCACAACACATGTCAGGACCAACTCATCGTCATAATCTGTCACGGACAAGAAGGACAGAGAACCCAGTTGCAAGTATCAGATATTTATTTACAGTTCAACTTAGGTGTAATGCAATTGACTCAGTTCTGACTGGAGGTAAACCCTGGGTTGCGCTGCGAGCAGGAACTGACTGGAATGTGGACCAGAAGCAACTGCGGAGCAGGTGAGCAGCAGGTGAGTGCAGGTGAGAGCGGTGTCTGAGTTGGTGGCAGGGTGGACTGGTGAGGCGATGGCAGAGGCGGGAGGAACGAGACAGTGTGGGAGAGATTGCTGGCACAGCCACGATGCGGAGACCATCAACCCAGAGGCAGATGGGAGAGCAAGGAAGGCTAACAACGGTAGACTCCAGGACTGAGGACAACCAGAGGGGTAACAGGAACGGGATGATGGAGGTAACTGGGGAAACACAAGCACAAGACAAACAACAATCAAACAACAAGAAACTAAACTAACGGCAGTCTTAAACAAACACACAAAAAAAACAAATAACGAGAGGGGAGGGCTGACGCGGACACCGGAGCATGTGGCGAGCTGTCAAACAACCGCATGCTCCGACAAAAACAATACAATCCCTGCTGATCAGACTGACGTCCTGACAGTAAAAACCGGATGGACATGACCAAGGGAAGGAGGAAAGGTGGAGCTGGACCACCACCGGTTTCAACACTTTAGTGATCTGGTATTGCCCAATTAACCTGGATGCCAGCTTCAGAGAAGGCACCCCGAGAGGAAGGTCCTTTGTAGAGAGCCACACACGTTGACCACAAATGTACCTGGGTTGAGGAGTTCGATGACGATCAGTGGCTGCTGTAGTGCACCGGGACGTCTGAGCCAAGACTTTCCTGGCCCTCTTCCAGGTGCGGCGACACCTACAGACGAAGGCCAAGGCCGATGGCACAGCAACCTCGGGTTCCTGAGCAGGAAACAGATGGAGTTGGTAACCAAGAGAACACTCAAAGGGTGACATACCTGATGCCGATACCAGCAAGGAATTGCTGGCGTACTCTACCCATGAAAGCCGTTGGCTCCAGGAACTATGATTCTGTGATGTCAGACAGTGGAGTGCTTGCTCTAGATCCTGGTTGGCCCGCTCACATTGCCCATTGGTCTGAGGGTGAAAACCAGATGACAGACTCGATGTAGCCCCGATCTGATGACAAAATTCCTGCCAAAAACGAGAGATGAACTGCGGACCCCTGTATGACACAACGTCAACCAGAAAACCATGCAACCGGTTGACCATTGCAGTCTCTCGGGCAGAGGGCAGTTTGGGCAGGGGAATGAAATGAGCCGCCTTGGAGAAGCGGTCCACCACAGTCAGGATGACAGTGTTACCTGCAGACTCGGAAAGCCCAGTGACGAAATCAAGGGTGATGTGAGACCAGGGACGGGATGGAACTGGTAGGGGCTGGAGCAGACCAACAGGCGGAGTGCTGGATGTCTTGTTCTGTGCACAGACTGGGCAGACCAACACGAACTGTCTGACATCGGGCCTCATGGAAGGCCACCAGAATCGTTGGCGGATGGCAGCCAATGACCTCTGAATTCCTGGATGGCAAGACAGCCTAGAAGAGTGAGCCCACTGGAGGACTTCAGGCCGCAGCGCAACTGGCACAAACAATCTACCTTCTGGACACCGTTCTGGAATTTCTCTCCCCCGGCCGGCCTGCCTCACCCGCCACTCGATCCCCCAAGAGAGAGACCCTACCACGATTCCCTTTTAGAGAATCGCCTCGGCCGGTGCACTCTCCCCGAGAGACTCGAACACACCGGAGAGGGCTTCAGGCTTAACATTCTTGAAGCCGGGCCGGTAAAAGAGAAAGAAATTAAAACAACCAAAAAAGAGTGCCCATCAGGCCTGACGTGAGCTCAGCCTCTTGGCTGAACAGATATACTCCAGGTTCTTGTGATCCGTCCAGACCAAAAGGGCTGTGCTGCTCCCTCCAGCCAATGGCGCCACTCTTCCAAAGCCACCTTGACAACCAGCAGCTCTCGGTTACCGATATCATAGTTCCGCTCTGCTGGGCTCAGCTTCCTAGACAAAAAGTCACAAGGGTGTACCTTCCTGTCGGACTTAGACCTTTGAGATAATACCGCTCCGACTCCAACTTCGGAGGGGTCCACCTCCACAATGAACTGCCGTTCCGGATCTGGAAAACAGAGAATAGGGCCTTGAGCTCACCAAAGGCCTTCTGAGCCTGTGAATTCCATCTAAACTGAACTTTGGAGGAAGTGAGGGCGGTAAGCAGAGCAGCGACTGAGCCAAAGTTCCCAATGAATCGCTGATAAAAATTGGCGAAACCTAGGAACCGCTGCAACGCCTTACGGGAGTCTGGGATGGGCCAACTGACCACGGCCTGAACCTTGGAGGGATCGGGACGGATCCCTTGAGCGGAGACAATGTATCCCAGGAACAGAACTGATTCGGCATGGAAAACGCACATCTCCGCCTTGACAAAGAGCTGATTAGTAAGGAGTCGCTGGAGAACCTTACGAACATGTTGGACCTGTACCTGGAGAGAGGGAGAAAAAAATAGAATATCATCCAGGCACACAAAGACAAATTTATCTATCATGTCGGCCAACATGTCGTTTATAAAGCCCTGGAAGACAGCCGGAGCATTTGTGAGACCTAACAGAAGGACTCGATACTCGAAATGTCCCCGATGAGTATTGAAAGCTGTCTTCCACTCATCGCCCTCCCGGATGCGAATAGGGTGGTATGCATTGCGGAGGTCTAGCTTGTTGAAGACCTTTGACCCCTGTAGAAGCTTGAAGGCTGACGACATAAGCGGTAGGGGATACCAATTCTTGATTGTAATGTCGTTAAGCCCCTGATAGTCAATACAGGGCCGCAGGGAACCATCCTTCTTCTTGACAAAGAAGAAGGCCGCACCCGCAGGAGACGAGGAGGGACGTATAAGACCAGCTCTAAGAGACTCTTCAATATACGTGTCCATAGCCTCTCTTTCTGGACCGGAAAGGGAGAACAACTGTCCCTTGGGCAGAGAAGAGCCTGGGAGGAGGTCTATGGCACAATCGTAGTGCCAATGAGCTGGGAAGATATCTTTAGGCAACCAAGCTGCAGAGGTTCGGGGCTCTCCACGTGTACCTCCACCACAGAGGAGCGTTGACCGAACTGGGCCTTCTCCGGGGTGCCCAACAGCCGAGCCGCACGGAACTGGGCCCTGTGATGGAGGCGGGACTCCACTTGCAGAGCCAACTGGACGGTGTCTTTATATGTTTGTTGTGGCAAAAAAAGTCAATGCAGGGTGCTCCTGCCTGCCAGACCGCCGTACCCCACTCGCGAGCTTTCCCAGTGACGAGGGTAAGGATATATGCAATCTTCGTGTGGTCATCAGGGAACATCTTCGACTGGAGCGTAAACACCACAGAGCACTGGGACAAGAAGGCCCGGCACGAGTTCGGGTCACCGTCGTAGACTGGTGGATTGTTAACCTGGATGCTCGTACCGTACACGGCCGGAGAGCGAGTGGGAGAAGTGACCTGCCTCGGCATCCCACCGGACCTCCTCCACTGAGATCTGCAGACTGGCCAATCCCTCGGCAATGCGAAAAATCAGCTACTTTTTTTTGGCTGCAAAATCAGCTACTTGCTATAAATACAGTAGAACAATAAATTCTACCACTAAAGAGTCTTTTATTAAAAACCTACCTGCACTGTCTTCATTCCTTACATAACGGATAACTCTAAAAACCTTGCCAGCACAACAGAAAATGAGACAGCAGTCCAACGCCGTGGTATAACGAGCATACCCATGCTATGAAAAGAGCAGCCCAGAAAATGGAACGCAACTGGAAGCAAACAAAACTGGAGGTATTTTGGATAGCATGGAAGAAGAATGTTTCAAATTATAGAAAGGACTTAAAAAGCTCCATATCAACACTGAATATCTATTTGACACAGTGGCTAAATTAACCAAAGATAAAGCGTCATCTGCTTATGACAGTTGTCAATATCATAATAGTGATGATTTTATGAATTTCTTTAATAACACGTCCCCATATGTCCCAAAACCTTACAAACTACCTGTTATCAGACCACAACTTGATCCTAGAGAACTAGTAAACTACATACCCATCTCAAATTGACCTTTTATCTAAAAAAATGAAAAAAGTTGGTGTCTTCACAGATATGCTTATTCCTGGAAAGAAATGGTATCTGTGAGAATTTCCAGTGTGACAAATGGTGTGCTTTTGTCAGCCGATTGTGGCTGCATCTCTTTTCGAGTATTACTCGACCTTAGCGCAGGCTTTGACACTATTGACCACAGCATTCTACTAATGGAGTATGGTATGGAGTACCACAGGGTTCAGTTCTTGGGACCCTACTTTTCACCCCCTACATGCTACCTCTGGGAGCAATTATTAAGAGCCATGGAGTTAGTTTTCATTGTTATGGTGATGATACTCAGCTATACATTTCTTCTAGACCCAACGAGACTCATAAAATCACCAAAATAACAGAATGCATAGTCGATATCTAAACTTGGATGACTAGCAACTTTCTGCTATTAAATTCAGATAAAACAGAAGTTTTACTTATTGGACAAAAACCCTCCACATGGAACAACATTACTGCCTTACTCTGGATGGATGCTCTATAAAGCCTGCTTCATTAGCGAAGAATCTGGGTGTAATTTTTTATAACAATTTGTCCTTTGAAAGCCACATTTCCGATATTTGTAAAACTGTGTTTTCTCAGCTTAAAAATATATCAAAACTTTGACACACGCTCTCGAAGCCAGACACTGAAAAATTAATTAATGCATTCATGACATCTGTTACGGTGGAAGCTCCAGCACCCTCTCCAACGCGGCAGCAGAGGGAGCCCTCACCGGAGTACTTTCGCCCCACTGATTACTTTCTGTTTGCACACCTGATCATCATCAACACCACCATATATAAACTGGACTCATGCTTTGACTCTTTGCGAAGTCTTGTCAACCCCGGTTACATTTCTGAGCATTCTACTTTCTTGTCTGGATTACTCTGTACCGTTTTGGATTGCTTACCTGGTTTTTGATTGTTCTCTGCCTGCCTTTTGACCCCAGCCTGTTTACCGTTTTGATTGTTCTCTGCCTGCCTCGACCATTGCCTGTGTTACGTCTTTTGATACCTGCTGCCTGCCCTTGTGATTATTTGCTGTTCTATTAAATTATCGCAGATGGATCCAAACGCTTCTGAGCATTTGTTACAGAAGACTTTGCCACAACAGGATCCAGCGACTATGGCTCAGATGTCGTCAGATATTTCTTCACTAGCCGTGCAGCTCGCTTTGCATCAGCAACAACTGGCTCGGTTAACGGCGTTAACTGAGGAGTTAGTGCGAGCTTATCACGGGGCTCGTCTCAATTCAACTGACTCATCTGCTTCAGGCCCAATTGCTTCGCTTTATGTCACTGCTGCCCAGTCTTCTCCGGTAAGCCCATGTTTAGCCTTTCCGGAGAAATTTGATGGAACCCCGAGTAAATGTAAAGGTTTTTTGCTTTTTGTCACAACAACCAGCTTTATATCCCACAGACTCCAGTAAAGTTGCGTTTATCTGTTCATTGCTCACCGGGCGGGCTTTGGATTGGGCAACCGCAGTTT